>JAIZAY010000465.1:0-45195 GCA_029531755.1 Holothuria leucospilota
GAGGAGCTCCGCCGTCGTGATCACGGATACTCCTGCGCCGGAGTGCACTATACACCTACCATTAAAGAAAAAAACATATATAAAACCCATGCAAGTTTACAGTGTGCTAGCAACATACTTGCATTAATCAAGTAGCCTTTGTATGAAGTAAGTAGGCGTAAATAAAACAACACGCATCGAATCACAAAACGGGCTTCGTTTGTCCTAGTACCTCTGATGTCTTCTGGTTGCGTGATAGAAAATAATAAACCTGTACATAAGGCAATTCAATCCATCCTTTGAAACTCACAGAACAACAAGAGGAGTCTGTTCCGTAACCAACGTGAAGTGACCACCGTGACGTCGATCTCTCTTCGGCCAATGCGAACGAGCGATAAACACTGTATGTGAGCTGAGCGTACAAAAGCCACATATGAGCTAGATCCGTCTTCGCAACGTCAGCCAATCACGCGAACTCATTAGCTGGCGGGAAGTTCAACATCCCAAGTACACACAGTGTTTTGTATTGCATATGTTGTATGTACATACTATACAAGTGCCTTCGCGTGCTCCAGTACAGATAAGTGATCTTGTGGTTAAGATAAAAAACAGCTTTGTGGTCAAAGTTAAAACAGCAATTTTAGTCTGTGATTAAGCTGTAATGGACGATACCAGCCTGCAAGATGTGAATTAAGTTAAATAGGCCTACAACAAAAGTGAAGGTTACTGTTGGGCAGAGTTGGAGTCAAGTCCACCTGTCCCAAGTCTGAGCAAAGTCTGAGTCGATGGTCAGAATCCGAGTCAAGCAGAGTCCAGAAGGCCTCAAGACCAATTGTCCGAGTCAAACCATGCAGGATCTGAGTCAGAGTCGAGTCAGAGTCTGGCAGCATTTTTGAACATCTATTTTGATGGGGTGTATGTACAGGTAGTTGGGGTGCTCACTGACCCCTAACTGACTAGCTGAGACCTATGGTGTTTATACTTACAACTTAAAATCAGTCTGAGAATAGTGCCACAGGCTATCAGTGATTATGCCAGGACTGCCTGAGGGGGCAGGGTGCCCAAAAGTGGGGGGGGGGGAGGGGGAAGAAACCTGAAACCTGACAATGGGGAGGGTAATTGTGTAAGCACATCAAATATAAATAATACAGGCATCACCTAGGGTTTCATTTTTGGCTTTCAGAGGTAAATTTTTTATCAACGTCATCAAGTGAAAGGGCTTGAAGGCCAAAGTGCATGTAGGCTTCAGTGTCTCTGGTTATATTCCAGGCTCTTTAATATATGGCATGCTATCTGCAACTACTGCAGGCTTCAGGTTGTATGGACACGTTAGTCTACTAGTAAAGCCAACAGGACACTGTTTGTCAATGCCCATGCAAAACCAGCTGCATATGTCTTCATGCATGTACAGTGCAGTGCATATGTATTGAACCAATGAATCGTATGCAGCACACATAGCTTGAACAGAGTGAGTTCTGTTATACTGAGGCATAGGCCCAACAATATACTGTTCAAAGTCCTTACGCTGGCTGCATATGAAAGTTCTACAGTACACATCCAGTATATATCAGCAGCTGGTCTTGTTGGCAAGTGGTTACAAGCATTCTTAGCGCTTGCTAGATAGATTTAACCAAAAAGTTTTTAAAAAGCTTCTTATACTGTGTCTGCACTGTATGTCATCCATGTAGGAGATAAGTTGTTCATGCTGCAGTACTGTAGTATACATGATGAGTAGAACTGAACCATAAAACCGTACCAGTCAATGAACTGTTTTCCCCAGGTAAGGCTACAGTATACTGTAGGTAGCAAGTAACGACTACGCAACTTAATGTAACACTGGACTTTCTAGCAGAACTGATACCACACGTACAAAGCTGTACAGTTAGTACTGCAAAATTCATCTAAACGTCAGCAGAAGCTATTGACCTACAGTAGGCCTATGCTGTTATAGACAGTTTGTTTACATCTGATCTGGATAAAACTTACAAATGCAAGAATTACCCCCATTGTAGCAGTTTCATACTAAGCCTTCCTTAGTATATAGTCTACACAGTATAGCCTTTTTGTAAAAGAGACAGGATACAAAAAAGTATCACCTCCTTCAGAGCCCATAATAACTTTATGTTTTGAATAGGAGGATTTTAGGAGATTAACTGAAAATGTACTGCAAGGCAAGGCACAGACCTATGTTCATTGTTTGCATTGTGCAAAGTGTGTAACAATCAATAGGCACATATTGTACCAGTGAATGGATTAGGCTCAACTGAAGGTATTATTAGGTACCATACAGCTAGGCCTAGTGTAGTTTGTATTTTTCTTGAATCTTCCAGTGCTTTGGAGATTTGTATGGTCTCCTCTTAAACTCTCAGACCCAGCAAATCTCTGAAATCTGACTGCTTCTGTTGTAAAAACTGTTAATTGGCTTTGATTGTACTGTAAGTAGATAGGTAGTTGCTCCAGCACATCCTTGGTTCATACAACTTAAGCCCTTGGTTCAAGTTGAGTAAGCTATTCAAGCATTGCATGACCATCAGCCTGTAGGATGACAAGTCCAGTCACACAAAATGGCAGTGAATTAGCTATATGTTTATTGGCATCAGAAAATAAAGCTATAAGTTTTGTGTGCTTGAAATCAAGTAGTGTAACAGGTATGAAAATTTTACTTCACTTCAAACCATAGAGATGATGAAGTTTCAGTACAGGCATCATCAGGCGCAATTGTAAGGATGTAGGGACATATTTTTTTTTGGGGGGGGGGGGTAGGTGGGGTGGGGCTACAATATGTAGATATAATTTGCAGCTGGGCTTTTATATGTTTTAAGCTAACATTTCTGGGGATATCTATGTCTTCACTACTAGCCTTTATGAAATGTGTGCAATTTTTGAGGGGCTAGGAAAAATTTGGGGGGTGCCCCCAGAAAAGGGCACTTGAGTATACCAGACATTGCAGTGGTTGTGGTTTAGAACTTTGCACATATTCCAGATATTGTATATGATACTCATATAGAGTGGCTGCCAAACTCATTACTAAGTACACCTAATTATTCTTGTACTCATGATTGTAGCTGGTGGTGCCAATAATTACTCATAACCATGTACGTGCACCCAAGTACCATCTGGTCAGATCCTGTACGTATGCTCATTAAATTTCTTCAAGTTTGAACTTTCATACCCCGGCACACTATGAAAGTTCCTCGTGACCTGGCATCCATACTCATGGTGTGGTCCTAGTCTATACTCAAGTTCATGACCTGGGACTTGCACCCATACTTTAAGCTTTTCATGACCTAGTTGGCACACATACCATACCCAAACTCAAAACCATGTACGGGCAACAGGTCATGAGCCGGCTCATGACCTAGCTGTTGCCCGTACCTATACCGGCCCCCTCCCATACTTATGGCTCAGTTCCCATACCCGTACCCATACCAATGACTTGGTACCCGTACCCATACTCATGACCAGCTGGTACCTGTACCTGCACTCATGCTCCTGTATTCACACTACAGTGCTGCCAATTTCCAAGGATTTTACTGCACATTTACTTATCGAATGGACTCGGACTTGGCTCGGACTCGGGTCCTCTGGACTCGGACTCGGCTTGGACTCGGGGGGTACTGGACTCGGAATTGGCCCGGAATTGGGCTCACTGGAATCGGAATTGGCTCGGACTCGGATTAGGTGGACTCGGTTACAGCCCTGGCAGAATGCACACTGTACGTACAGAGACACACCAATCAACTGGTCTTTTGCCTTACAACGAAAGCGCCCTCACAATTTTCGTGGCTTCACCGGTTAAACATGCATTGTGTCAGCGTTCTCCCTTACTTCTATTTCTATGGATCCACCATATTTCGACCTACTGAATACTCATTACCCCGCTTGGGGTGTTACCATGGTAACAGGAGGAAATTGAGATGGTGGGTATTTGTACCTAACGTGCGGTCTTGTGAACGACAGGCGCTGTGTTCAAATCCCGCTCATGGCTTCAATTTATTTATCTGATTTATTTCTTCTGTTCTTTTCCTTGTTCACAAAGGCTACGCTAGTACTTGACATTGATTTAACTTTCATGATCGAAACAGTTTACACAACTTTCGACCTATATATATATATATATATATAACCCTTAATTGTACATTTGGGAGACATTTCCATTGACTTACACACTAATTTCTAACTTAATTTTCTAACCACCAGCGGCGTAGCTACGGGGGGGGGGCTGAGGGCCTAGGCCCCCCAGATATCCGTCAGGCCCCCCCCCCAGATTTTTTTGTCCTAATAAAATGTGTAAGAATTAAGAAAAATATAATGTTTGAACGGAAATAAACTTTGAAGCATTTCCTTCAATAAATAAATAAATGTGTGAGAATTGAGAAAAAGTAAATGTGCGAAAAACACATTTTGCGCACGTATGAAATCACCTTTTAACTTTAAAATGCCTTCTTTCACTAAATTAGGTGTATATTCTGCACTGTCGTTTAATTCGCATATAATACACTTGGACGGAGAAACGAACGTCCCGACGACAAACTCGAATGTGGCATTGTCAGGTTTAGACCCTTTCTGCCTTTGGATGGCTGGTTGATTTACTGAAAACATGGCAACCATACACTGAAGACCATTCTTACACGACCATTCCTATACGGTATCATACACAAAATATGCCGTACGGCAAGGTACTGCGTTCGAGTAATTTAGAGTAGAGTAGAGTAGAGTAGAGTAGAGTAGAGTAGAGTAGAGTAGAGTAGAGTAGAGTAGAGTAGAGTAGAGTAAACTTTATTGAATCCAAATAAGGAAATTACATGTCTGCGATAAAAAGAGTAAGAAGTAAAAAGAATGTACAAGAGCAATGTAGGCAAAAACATGAAACATGACGTCATTTTTAGCACGGTCGTACACAGAGGGGGGGGGGCAATTAGAAATTTTCAAAGTGCACTGTAATTCTTCTATCCTTAACAAGTATGTCGTGTCTCTCTCCTTGCCCATGACAAGTGCTCTGTTCAACGATTGTTTTCGACAAGTCCTCTTTTTAGTAGTTTGCACTGGCGTTACGGTCTGGACGGATTTGTAAAATTGCCAACAAGGTCCAGATTTCATGTGTTTCCCACATGATCCCTACTTTTGCTTTGCGAGTTTAATAGTTTGAAAGATTTACTGGTGGTATTATAGGTCTGACCAAGTAATATACCGATGACTTGAGTCCGTGAACAAATACAGCACCATTTTGCATCTATAGACACCATTGAAAACCGGAAAAATTTCCAAAGGGAAGGGGACACCCTTAGACCCCTACATCAGGGCAGTGATCTATGTCCTCCTTGCTAGAAAATAAATATGGTAACCCTAGGTTGGAGACAAATGGTATGATCTAGGGGATATGTAATTGAGTAGTGGACATGTAGCCCATGGATAGGGTGATGGACAAATGTAACAGAGATATACTAGAAGGTGAATATGGGAGAATTACAGGCAGAATAAATGAAAAGGGATGCATAATTCGGATTCTTGTATTATCTCAGCTCATATGATATCCACGGTCGTACACAGAGGGGGGGGGGGGGCAATTAGAAATTTTCAAAGTGCACTGTTTCCATCTTTGAGAATATACAGAGAAAACGCAGTAAAAATATAAGAAATAGCTGTGATCGTAATAATAGAACTTAAAACAAATTCAAATAGGCAGATCAATATTTTCATGCCTATATCTGTACACATCACCAATCATTTACAGCTCTGCTAGGATTAGATGTACTTCTAGCCTACTTTTCTAAAATTCTCGCGCTACGCGCGATTATGCATAGCTACAATGTTGCTGTTGTTGCTATAGGTAGCTTCAATCATCAATGGCTTAAAAACGTTTTTAAACCGTGGCAGTTTAGTCATAAAAACGTTTTATAACCAATAACACTCCCTCCCTTAAACCCACCCCCACAACGGAGTTCAATGGCTGAGGTCATGCTTCACATCATATCTACCACGCTCTCAAAAATGACTTTTGTCGCACTTAGTCACAACTACTTTTCGTTTTCCTTTTAAAGCTGAAATCCCTCAAATATTGCACCATTTGCTATCTATACGTCCTCCTGAAATTACAAATTTTCGCCAAGGGGCCGGAGGGAGACACCCGTTCCCTTTAGTCCCTTCCCCCAGGCAACAGATCAGAAATGCCCACTGTTTGCCCCTAGCAAAAAAGTGTATGTTCGGGCTTGTGTATTATACCATTTTTCATGGATTGATTTTATTCCCATTATTTGAGAAATGGCAGACATGAGATTCGAATTTCAAGGCTGGGTATATGCAGCTTAAAACACGTGGGAAGTGCCATTTCCGGCCATCTGGAGGGTTTGCAAAGCCAAAATTATTCTTGCACTCTCCCCGCCAACTGATGGTGGCGCTCCGCTTAGATAGTCTTGACAAGCCTGACCCTCGGCGGTGCCGCCCCCCCCATTTGTTACCTAGGCCCCCTAAAAATTTCATCCTAGCTACGCCCCTGCTAACCACTAACCCTAACTTCTAACCCTGGAACTATCAAAATGTGATATTTAGAGTCCAAAGAACATTCTCAAACTATATCCGACAACAAAATGTCTAGAAATAGTACCTTAACAGTAAGGAGACATCGAATGTTTCCCCTATAGCATCCTCATTAAAATTACAAAGAAAATTGTCTCCATAAGACAATATGTTGTATTATATATTGTAACAATATATACATATATCTATATATAAATATATATATATATATAATCCAGTGTTGTAGTGTGAGTACGGGACCATGAGTACGGGTACGGGTACGGGTACCAGGTCATGAGTACGGGTATGGGTACGGGTACCAGGTCATGAGTACGAGTATGGGTACGGGTACCAAGTCATGAGTACGGGTACGGGTCCGGGTCCGAGGAAAAAGTAATCATGAGTACGGGTACGGGTACGGGTACAGGGTCATGGGTACGGGTACGGGTACGGGTACGGGTACAATTCATGAGTATGGGTACGGGTACCAACTCATGAGTGCAGTTTTGAATATTTTCATATTCAAAATATGAATATGAATATGCATGGTACCAAGCCTTTGCAGCATTTACTACTTATTACTGGAAATTTGACAGACTCAAACGCCCATCATACTGCTCTCCTTCCCAGAAAATTCCAACCTTGAAAAGTTTCCCATCAAGCCAATGCCCCGTGAACGAACCTGGCCGCCACCCAGTGTATGTAACCCCAGAGCAGCTTCCTCCATGGACAATCCAAAATTAACACACGGAATGACCTATAAATTTGTTAAAGCCTATTTAAGTGGGAGCCAAATCTAGAGGATATAAGGATTCATGGTAGGATTCAATTCTCAGTCGAGATGTTTGTCAGGTTTGGTAAGTTGGCTGGATGGATATTGTGTGGTGGGGAGTGGCCCATGCTAAAATCATGTATCTAGGGAACCGTCTAGTCCATTAGAAACTGCTGACTATGCTAAAACACCTATAGTCAGCTAACGCACGACTCAAATTTTCCTGCAGAGCAGACTCTGTTGGCTCAATCTCTCTTTTAGGTTTCGCAAACCAGAGACAGCGTATGGAATACGCCGCTCAGCCTGCTACGTAGGCAATACATTTAAGTGTAGTAGCTTGAGAAATTGCAACACAAATATACACATGTAAACAAACAAATGACGTCACTCAATTGCGACTGCTGCTTGTGGTTGGCAAGACCACAGTCGTCTGCACTCATATTCATCGCGCTACACACTGTAAGTGTATGTACCACATGCACAGAACAGAGTGACTTTGCGGTATACCTACGTACTGTGGGTCCTACAGCTCCCCTTTTCAGCCGACATGCTATCGGCTTGGTTTGCGGTAAGCTGTTTTTATTATTCAAGATCCATCTTTAGGGAATGGATCATTATTTCTTGAAATAAAAGAAACCGTGCAAGCTCATTCAGAGTGTCAATTAATTTTTCAAAAGGCTAGGTGCATAAAGTAGCCATACACCAGTAGGCTACGTGGACGACTCATTTTGGTTAACATTAGCCTAACATTATAGTCAAGTGCTGTAATTTTGTAAACAGTATTTCCTCCAAGGGGACTGGAATGATCTAGCCTATAGTTTGAGCTAAAGGGAATGAACTGCAGTCATAAATTTTAGTCTGCATGTTATGCTGTTACGCAGTATAGTATACGTGGTACAGTACAGTATTACCTAGTTCTCAATCAGGCCCTACACACTAAACTCAATAGGACTTTGCACCTGTAGTAGTCTAATGGAGCGTGATTGAAGAGCTAAGTATTATTAATGCCAATTAACTGTCGGGGTCAGCTAGTTCTATAGTGAAATGCTCAGGGCTGTAACCGAGTCCAAGCCAGGTACGGGTAACAGGTCATGAGCCCGGACACGTGTACTGGTCTTCAGTACGTGGTTTTGAGTTTGGGTATGGTATGTGCATGTGTGCCAGGTCGTGAGAAGTTGGATGGGTGCAAGTTTCGGGTCATGAACTTGAGAACAGACTAGGGGTATCACAACCTGAGTATGGATATCAGGTCACGAGCCAGATTGGAAAGCTTGTGATGGTGCGCGGGGGATTTTAATAACGGCCAGGAGAATTGCGCGTCGGATACTATCTAAGCGGAGCGCCACCATCAGTTGGCGCGGAGCTCACTGAGAAAATTTTGGCCAAAACCACCTCCTACATTGCAGGAAATTGCCTTTCCCAGGCACTTGTGTGCTTGTTGCCAACAAGTTTGCGCGGTTTCAAGTACACAAAACTTACTTATAAACTTTGGAAATTGGTATTGATTATTTTCTGATGCCTATAAACATATAGCTGATTCACTGCCATTTTGTGTGATTGGACTTCACACCTTGCCATCCTAAAGGCTGATGGTCATGCAATACTTGAATAGCTTAATCAAGAACCAAGGGCTTGTATGAACCAAGGATGTGTTGGAGCAACCACCTATCTGTTTACAGTGCAATCAAAGCCAATTAACAGTTTTTACAACAGAAGCAGTCGGATTTGCTGGGGCTGAGAGTTTAAGAGGAGGCTATACAAATCTCCAAAGCACTGGAAGATTCAAGGGAAATGCAAACTACACTTTGTATATGAAAATAAGTTTAGCCTAATCCATTCAATGGTACAATATGTGCCTATTGATTGTTACAGACCTTCCACAATGCAAACAATGAACATAGGTCTGTGCCTTGCCTAATTGCAGTACATTGTCAGTGAATCTCCTAAAATCCTCCTATTCAAACCATAAAGTTATTATGGGCTCTGAAGGAGGTGATACTTTTTTGCATCCTGTCTCTTTAACAAATTTTACAGAAAGGCTATACTAGCTGTGTAGACTAGGAAGGCTTAGTATTAAACTGCTACAAAGGGGGTAATTCTTGCATTTGAAAGTTTTATCCAGACCAGATGTAAACAAACAACAGCATGGCCTAGGTCAATAGCTTCTGCTGATGTGTTGATGAATTTTGCAGAACTAACTGTACAGATCAGTCATGTACATGAATGGAGCTTAAATTCAGTAAACTTAATTTAGTTCAAGGACTTTTGTACTATAATTTGATGAGGGTATATGAGGGCAGGTAGTGGATGGGGATCAACTGGGAGAGTAGGCTGCAGGCCTGTAGGCTTAGGCCTAGGTCTATGTGATATGTTGCCAACATCACAAATCTTGGTTCCTCAAATCTGACCCCAGTTGCACTATAGTCCCACATGGTCTGAAGTACAGTAGTATTAACCACAGTGTATGCCATCGCACAGTATTAGTAGAATGCACCTGTAGCAGGCGCATAGCTCCGGGGGTCCCCAAAATTGTGCATCCTAATAAAATGTGTAAGAATTAAGGGCGGCGATCGATGCTGTGAGACCCCCCCATTTGATACCTAGGCCCCCCTTAAAATTTCATTCTAGCTACACCCCTAACCTGTAGTAAGTCAAGACTATAGATTTGTACACGTGGTACCAGTTCTGCTAGAATTGACTGGTACAGTTTTATGGTTCAGTTCTGATGAGTTCATCATTCAGGCTATTCAGACTGTTCATCTCCTTTCAGTTGTCTATTCACCTCAGTTTGAGGTTGTCTTACATGAAGTACCCATCATCATGTATACTACTGCAGCATGAACAACTCATCTCCCCCATGGGGTATATGACACGGTTTCACATAAACTGTTCCAATTTGGTCCCACAAAGGAGAAAAAATAAAAATTTCCAATAATCCTTAAAGCTCCCTTAGTTTGATTAATTAGGCTTCAATTTCAAATAAAAAAATAAAAAGAAGATAACTCCTTGTGCATTTCCTTCGTTCAAATGAAGTTTAACTGGGTTAGTGTTAAGTTCCCATTACAGTGCTGTCAGTAGTAACATTAGCAACATAAACGCAGGGTGTCAAACATAAGGCATACCCTAGTATGCATAGGAAATAAATTTGTGTTTTCATTTGCCTTTAATACAAGTTCAGCAGGAGCAAGATTTCTGAGAAATAAGATAAATATGGTGTGTTTAATAATGGTTTGGATAAAAAAATTTGAAAGTGTGCTAATGTTACTATGTTGGAGATGTTATGTATTCTTGATAGCAACCATACCTAGTCAGGTGAGGTGACAGATCAGAGATATTTGCCAAACTTACTATTATGTTAGCTTCAGACAGGTAGATGCTATAAATTGACCATGAAAGGATATGAATACTTTCAGTATTTTTCTAGTGGAATGCATTTATTGATTGCTAATGTTATGCTTATAAGTTTGACAGCACTGCAAATAGTAACATTAGCAACATCTAAAGCCACAAATTAACCATTTTCACAACTAGATACAAGTGTGATCTTAGTATCACTGATTTGCTATGCTGGTAATCATTCATTCATGCAACAGTCTTACTATTCTCTCTGTCTTTGTGAATTCCAGCTTCCATTTTCATTTTTTGTGTCATGTTTGACAGCAAAACATAACATTAGCATCAAAATTCAATTCAGGACCATTAACTATCCAACACAGATGCATAGATGACAGGTTGCTTACTTTATCAAAGGAAGAGGTCAATGCTATCTAGAATATAAAGTTAATTACACTGAAATGTTCATACATAAAGAATTGCTATCATGATTATAGTCATATTTGGACAGCATTTTATATGTAGGGGCAATTTGCTGTCAAATTTTAGCACTTTTCAGTAATGAAAGGTATTAGTGTTTTATATTGCACAAGACTGTGAGCATTTTAATTTTTCTATCTCACTAGCTGGTCTAGATGGTAACTGGAGATCAAAAACGTTAATAAACATTATACCTCCACTTTTATTTATCACAAAGGAACAGATCTATCTTTTGGTACAGTTAATGTGAAACATGTCAATTTTTATACTATATACTATCCAATTATCATCCAGATAAAAAAAATATGATCAAAATTTTACAACTGATTAAATCTACCTTACACATACAGTGTTGTAGTGTGAGTACGGGACCATGAGTACGGGTACGGGTACGGGTACCAGGTCATGAGTACGGGTATGGGTACGGGTACCAAGTCATGAGTACGGGTACGGGTCCGGGTCCGAGGAAAAAGTAATCATGAGTACGGGTACGGGTACGGGTACCAGGTCATGAGTACGGGTACGGGTACGAGTACGGAAACTCGTACTCGAGTACGGGTACGAGTACGGGTACGGGTACGGGTACTACAACACTGATATAATCGTAAAAGGTGTTAACCAGTCAACGGTAAAGTGCTCAACCTGTAAAGGGGGCTAAAATATTGAAAGGTTGTAACTGGGTTACTACAAGACAGCTTTACAGAACTGTTTCGTAAGGGCCAATTTGAACAGGTCCTCACTCTTCAGAAGCCTGATGTAGAATGGTGTCAACAACGTTGAATACGCCGTGCCCGTTGAACCGTACTGTGGACGTGATCGTTTTTGACAACGTGTTCGTTTTTGAAAACAGGCACGGGTGATTAGGTCGAGTCAAGATACCTTACCTATTGGAATAATTACACAGCAGATGTAAACGCCACGAAATTACTGCAATGGACAAAACTATCGCTTCAAAACTCGAAATCAGTGACAGAGTCGACACTACATGTGAAAAACAAGCGTTCATTACACTAAAGGACCACAAACCGAACTTCAGCAACAAACCCACCTGCAGGCTAATCAACCCATCAAAATCGGAAATAGGGAAGATCAGCAAGCAAATACTAGAAAGAATAAACTCAAAAATCAAACAATCTACTGGTTTCAATCAATGGAAGAACACAAATGAGGTAATAGATTGGTTTAGGGAAATACACAACAAACATCAACAATCGTTTATTGCTTTTGACATCTGTGAGTTTTACCCCTCAATAACTGCTGACCTCCTCAACAAGGCTCTGGATTTTGCGTCGAACTACACAGACATATCAACATTTGAAAAACATGTGATCTTTCACACAAAGAAAACTATGTTGTTTAACGCCGAAACACCATGGTGCAAGCGTGCCGAATCTTTATTCGATGTCACCATGGGCAGTTTCGACGGTGCTGAAACTTGTGAACTAGTAGGACTATACCTGCTATCACAACTTCAGCACATTAACATGAATGTTGGTCTGTACAGAGACGACGGTTTGGCAGTTTGCAAAGCAACACCCAGGCAAACAGAGAACATAAAGAAAGAAATATGAAGATATTCGCAAACAACAACCTGAAGATAGAAATTGACGCAAACAAAAAAATAGTAAACTTTTTAGACGTAACTCTCGATCTCCGCACAGGCACATACAAGCCATACATGAAACCCAACAACATCCCTCTCTATGTGCACAAACAGAGCAACCACCCTCCACTCATCATAAAGAACATCCCAGAAAGCATCAACAGGAGATTATCTAACATCTCATCCGACGAAAACACTTTCAACACCTCAGCACCCATATACCAGGAAGCACTGCACAAAAGT
This sequence comes from Holothuria leucospilota, assembly GCA_029531755.1. Lineage (NCBI taxonomy): Eukaryota > Metazoa > Echinodermata > Holothuroidea > Aspidochirotida > Holothuriidae > Holothuria > Holothuria leucospilota. The sequence goes on from JAIZAY010000465.1 coordinate 12,927, forward strand.
GGCTATGGGTATAATCTAAAGTACAGAACCCAACCGCTTAACACCAGTCAACAAAACAAGGCCACAAAACGAAGACGTGCCAGAAACATAACCTGGTTCAACCCCCCATTCAGTGACAATGTCACCACCAACATTGGCAAGAAATTCTTTAACCTTTTAGACAGCTGCTTCCCGCCTGGACATAAACTACATACTCTACTCAACAGAAACACGGTAAAACTGAGTTACAGCTGCATGGCAACATGGACCAAATAATATCAGCGCACAACAAATACATACTGACCAAACAGAATCTGCAACCAGCAACACAAAACAACTGCAATTGCAGAACACAAAGCCAGTGTCCACTGCAAGGCAACTGCCTCACCAACAACATAGTGTACCAAGCCACTGTAACACGCCATGACAATCACAAGGAAGAAACTTACATTGGTCTAACAGAAAACACCTTCAAAACCAGATACAACGCCCACAAGTCTAGCTTCAAACACAAAGACAAGAGAAACGCAACTGCACTCAGTGAACATATCTGGAAGTTAAAGGATTCAAATGTAGAACACTCTGTGAAATGGAAGCTTATAAGCAAAGCTCGGGCATACTCCACATCATCAAAAGCCTGCAACCTCTGTCTAGAAAAAAAGTTCTTCATCATACTCAAACCTTCCTTAGCCACTTTAAACAAAAGAAACGAACTCATCAGCTCTTGCAGACACAGAAATAAACATCTGCTGTGTAATTTTTCCAATAGGTAAGGTATCTTGACTCGACCTAATCACCCGTACCTGTTTTCAAAAACGAACACGTTTTCAAAAACGAACACGTCCACAGTACGGTTCAACGGGCACGGCGTATTCAACGTTGTTGACACCATTCTACATCAGGCTTCTGAAGAGTGAGGACCTGTTCAAATTGGCCCTTACGAAACAGTTCTGTAAAGCTGTCTTGTAGTAACCCAGTTACAGCCTTTCAATAAATATATATATATATATATATATTTATATATATTTATATATATATATATATATATATATATATATATATATATATATATATATAAATATATATATAAATATATATATATATATATATATATTTAGAAGATATATATATATATAAAGAAGATATATATATATATATAGATAGATATATGTATATATATATATATAGATATATGTATATATTGTTACAAGACGACTCGTCAGGAACACCAGACTGAATCCGTCGACGAGCGAATGGAAAGCTCCAGTGCATTAGAACCGCTACAACAACAATGTCACCTTCAATGCAGCCTTTCCAGAATATTCTCGAAAAAGGAGAACTGTTTACGTAATGTGCCAATTATAGCAGCGGCCTGGCGACACTTCTAAGAAACATTGCCATTGTTTACAACTACTGTGCACACAAGGAACATTCTTGTAATTGCTCGACTGTGTGCACTGGAAGTTTCTATTAAATTCCGGAGATTTCTCGATTGAAAGCCTAGCGAATAAAAGGCAGTTCAACAACAGTTGTGGAAGAGAGATATCATAATACTTCATCGAGACCAGACGCTGTCATTCTGCTGTGTTATCATCCATCATCGCCTAGCCTTGTCATTATTCGCTCGTGGAACCAGTTCCTACGCTACAGCACGCTGCAGGTCTACTACTGTACCATCGTCGACGTGCATGCACTACCAACCCTTGGACCAGACCAGAATAACATTGAGTAAAGGATTGTGAGTAAATCTAATTAATTATTGTAAATTTAAGCAAGATAAGGAGATCGTAAATAATAATTAAGTTGTTGAATTTTAATCTCGTTCTTCTGCGGTCTTTCGCTGTTATTGGTTTGACTTGCGACCAAGCCGTAACAATATATATATATATATATATATATATATATATATATATATATATATATATATATATATATATGAGTCAATCCACGCTATATTAAATAGTCGCATAGAGACCTTAGGCCATTTTTCCTCTAACATAGGCACTTGCCTTATACTGAAAGAGGATATTTATTTGTGAATGGAAAACTTAGCCTCAAGGTCTCTTAACCCAACAGTATTTAAGCTTAGTTGACCGCGTTCTACCACATAGGCCTCAATGGCTCAGTGGTCAGAGCATCCGCCTTGTATGCGGGAGGTCGCTGCTTCGAATCCTGCTTGAGGCTAAGTTTTCCATTCACAAATAAATATCCTCTTTCAGTATAAGGCAAGTGCCTATGTTAGAGGAATAATGGCCTAAGGTCTCTATGCGACTATTTAATATAGCGTGGATTGACTCATTCATATAAAGTCGCTACGTCACTCTACCTACTCAATACTACATGGGACGCGTTCCTATGACGTAACAATGGAGAACTTAACCCAACAGTATTTAAGCTTAGTTGACCGCGTTCTACCACATAGGCCTCAATGGCTCAGTGGTCAGAGCATCCGCCTTGTATGCGGGAGGTCGCTGGTTCGAATCCTGCTTGAGGCTAAGTTTTCCATTCACAAATAAATATCCTCTTTCAGTATAAGGCAAGTGCCTATGTTAGAGGAATAATGGCCTAAGGTCTCTATGCGACTATTTAATATAGCGTGGATTGACTCATTCATATAAAGTCGCTACGTCACTCTACCTACTATATATATATATATATATATATATACAGATATATATATATATATATATATATATATCTATATATATATATATATATATATATATATATATATATATAAAGCGCATAGTGATAGATTCCGTGTATTGGTATAGTATATATAAAATTGCAAAAAGAACAGTTAATGCCTTAGATACCAACATATTTGCACCATGTTTATTAGACGTACAAAATTTTCGAAGCCCTGCTTCTTCATCAGCATACACCAAAACTGTGCCAATACCAGCTCAGAATAGATTCTAACGAAGGCAAGTAAATGCACCCAAGTGTGATAATTCTCTATTAAGCCCATTGTTAAGGGTGTCAAGCTTCTTTATTAGTCTTAGTTCACTGGCTTTACGTTCAGAATCGGATCGAAATCCTCCTTTTATTAAGCAAACTCTAACATTGTCAATGCCATGTCCAGGAAGGTTAAAGTGTTGAGAGACCGCTTGGAGCTGGGAATATATATATATATATATATATATATATATATATATATATATATATATATATATATATATATATATATATATATATATACGTTCATGTTCATTTAACTTAATGCGTTCCACTTTACGTAGCATGGTTGGGAAAAAGAACATGTTTGACCGCATTATGAAGGAAAAGGGGTTGTTACTCTCCAATTCACTTCAAGAAGCGGGTGAAATCCGTTTTCTAATTCACATTTACAACCGTAGGTTATACAATTTTCTACAGGATTCGAAGGCTGAAAAGTTAGCTTCTCTTTTACCCCAAGAACGCAACTACGGTACTATGACACGTTTCGAAGACACCCAGAACCCACGATTGGTTGTCACTATTCCTCCAGACCTAGAATTATCCTCCCCCGAACGTTCGGTTCTATCGAAAGGTTTGAATTTTGTTCCTTTAGACCACCTTCCTGATGAATTCTCTCTCCGTAGAGATGTGTCTGCATTTTGCAGGAGACTCCGTCTCCGGTTCCATTTTGGCAATGCCAAGGAAACAGACAACACTCCCTCGGAGGATGTTTTTCAGTCGTTGCAGACTAAAAGGTCTCTTTGGACGCCTAAACCAGGGGAAAACAAAATACTGGACAATGCCATCGAGTCAATTAATAATGATATGGGGCGTCTCCTTCTACCCAAACCGACCCCACTTCGAAACATTTCCCTTGAAGAACAAAAGGCTATCTCGTCCCTTAAGAAAAACAAGGATCTAGTCATTAAGTCTGCTGATAAGGGAGGGGCCACTGTCGTGTGGCGCAGGGACCTCTACACCGCAGAAGCCGAGAGACAACTATCAGATGAAACAGCTTATGTTGAACTGCTGGGGGACCCTACAAGTGAAATTCAAAACTTGGTCAAAAGCACTGTCACCTCTCTCATTAGTCAAAGGTACCTTCCTGACTCTGCCAAAGCACTGATTCACCCTTGCCCACAAATTTCCAACTTTTATCTCCTACCCAAAATTCACAAAATTAATAATCCCGGTCGACCAATTGTGTCCTCACATAGCTGTCCCACTGTGCTTATTTCAGAGTACATAGACTCTGTGCTCTCTCCATTAGTTTCCAAATTACCGTCGTTTGTCCAGGAGACCCCTCATTTTCTTAGACTAATTCAAGACTTTGAGTTTCCAGAGGGACCTGGTGAACGATTGCTATTTTCCATGGACGTATCCAGCCTTTATACGTCCATTCCTCACCACGCTGCTCTAGCAGCAATGCGCCATTACCTTGACCAACGTCAAGATCCCAGTATTCCCACCACCACTTTCCTTCGTCTGGCTGAACTAGTCTTGACTCAGAACTGTTTCCAGTTTAACTCTCGCTTTTTCCGCCAGGTAAAGGGAGTGGCTATGGGTACGAAGATGGGACCATCCGTAGCCTGCCTTACCATGGGACACTTTGAGGAGCAGCTATTCTCAAGCTTCAGTGGCAGTACACCCATCTTCTACAAAAGATACATCGATGACATTGTCGGTGTTGCTTCAGGATCTCGTCGTGAATTGGAGACGTTCATTAACTTTGTTGGAAATTTTTCCCCTTTTTTGAAATTCACAAACTGCATTTCCGACACTTCGGTAGTCTTTTTAGATATGGAGCTGTCGATATGTAGCAGAAAACTCAAATCTAATATTCATTTTAAGCCCACTGACTCCCACAGTTACCTACTTTATTCATCCAACCACCCTAGGTCTTGCACCAACTCAATCCCTTATTCTCAACTATTAAGAGCAAGACGGATTTGCTCCGATGACACAGATTTTGCTAAGGCCTCTCAAGAGATAATGTCCTTCTTTGAAAAACGACAATACCCACGAAAGGTACTCACGAAGGCCTTAGGTCGTATTCAAGGAATAGACAGAGCTACAACCATGATCCCTAAAACAGCGAACGTAAAGTCCTCGACCAGAATACCTTTGGTCGTGTCTTATCACCCATCCGTACGTCCCATTGTTTAATCCATTTATAGGAACGTAGAAATCCTCCAACAAGATCCTTCTACCCGTGAGTATTTCCCTGAACCACCTATCACTGCATTTAGAAATGAGAAAAATATTTCTAATCACTTAGTTCGGGCCTCTCATCCCCAACCATTAATGCCCGACGCTCCGGGGACGTATCCTTGCAATCGCGTCAGATGTAATACTTGCCAAGTAGTTAGCCATGACAGGTTTCTCTCTGTTGTGGGTCCCAACAACAACCGCTTTAATATTAACCAGCATTTTACTTGTACATCCACTAACGTAGTGTACATTTTAACTTGTAGGCGTTGAACCATTTTGTATGTGGGTGAAACGAAACGTCGCCTGGCTGATCGAGTTACGGAACACTTAAGATCCATCAAGCAAAACTTTCCTGGCTTTCCAGTAGCTAATCATTTCAACCCCCCGTCAGTTTGCTCGATACAGGACCTGATGGTCACGGCAGCAATATCATGCCGAGGTTCCGACCGCGATCGTTTAATTGCAGAAAACCGGTTAATTATGAAGCTCGGGACCCTCACCCCTAATGGGCTGAATGTTAAACTTGAACTTTTGTAACTGTTTTATTGCAGGTTTGGCCGTGACCATTCCAAACGCTTTTTATTTTCTTGCCAAACGCGTGCTCTTTTTTTTTTTACATGACCGTCTTTTGTCAATCGTTTTAGATCGCGTCATGACAGCTTTTAGCTATTTCACGCAGTTGCGCAGTTTTTTTGTATTTCACGCAATTGCGTAGCTTCACTGTATTTAACGCAGTTGCATTGTTTCACTGCGTTGCTTTATTGTGTACATACACACTCTGTGAGTGCGTCAATCGTTTTAGGTTGCGTCATTACAGCTTTTAGTTATTTAACGCAGTTGCGCGGTTTTTGTATTTCACGCAGTTGCGTAGCTTCACTGTATTTAACGCAGTTGCATTGTTTCACTGCGTTGCTTTATTGTGTACATACACACTCTGTGAGTGCGTCAATCGTTTTAGGTTGCGTCATTACAGCTTTTAGTTATTTAACGCAGTTGCGCGGTTTTTTGTATTTCACGCAGTTGCGTAGGTGTACTGTAGCTAACGCAGTTGCATTGTTTTACTGCGTTGTTTCACTGTATACATACACACTGTAATCGCGGCCAACGCACGTGCGTTGGTCGAGTTGTGTAGGCACGCGTTTGTTTGTTTCATTTGAATCGCGTTTTACTGATCAGTTGATATTTTGCCGCCTGATGAAGGGTATGTACCCGAAACGTTGCGGAGTTTTCTCCTAAACTTTAAGCACTTTTTACTACTTTCTTTGATCTATACATTTCACAAGTGCTTCGCAGTAATCGACCTTATATATATATATATATATATATATATATATAAATATATATATATATATATATATATATATATATATATATATATATATATATATGAGTGAATCTACGCTGTATTGAACAGTCCCATGAAGACCTTAGGCCATTGCTCCTCTAACATAGGCACTTGCTTTATACTGAGAGATGTTTATATGTGAATGGAAAACTTAGCCTCAAGCAGGATTCGAACCAGCGACCTCCCGCATACAAGGCGGATGCTCTGACCACTGAGCTATTGAGGCCTATGTGACAAAGCGTGGCCAACTAAGTTTAAATAGTGATGGGTTAAGTTTTCCATTGTTACGTCATAGGAACGCATCCCATGTATATACATGGGACGCGTTCCTATGATGTAACAATGGAAAACTTAACCCATCAGTATTTAAACTTAGTTGGCCGCGCTTTGTCACATAGGCCTCAATGGCTCAGTGGTCAGAGCATCCGCCTTGTATGCGGGAGGTCGCTGGTTCGAATCCTGCTTGAGGCTAAGTTTTCCATTCACATATAAATATACATGGGACGCGTTCCTATGACGTAACAATGGAAAACTTAACCCATCAGTATTTAAACTTAGTTGGCCGCGCTTTGTCACATAGGCCTCAATGGCTCAGTGGTCAGAGCATCCGCCTTGTATGCGGGAGGTCGCTGGTTCGAATCCTGCTTGAGGCTAAGTTTTCCATTCACATATAAATATCCTCTTTCAGTATAAGGCAAGTGCCTATGTTAGAGGAACAATGGCCTAAGGTCTTCATGCGACTATTCAATACAGCGTAGATTCACTCATTCATATAAAGTGGCTACGTCATTCTACTTACTCTATATATATATATATATATATATATATATATATATATATATATATATATATATATATATGTCAAAAAAGAAGTAGTAAATAGTGCTAAACGTTTGTGAAAATTCCACGACGTTTCGGGTTTAAATTGTTTAAACCCTGTTGCATTTTTGCCACCTAATATAAAGGGTTTAAACCCGACACGTCGTGGAATTTTTCACAAACTTTTAGCACTATTTACTACTTCTTTTTGATCTATACTTCATAAGTGCTACGCGGTACTTTGACCTTATGTATATGTATGTATGGGTTGTCCCTTGTACTAAACATTACGTATTTTAGGTCAAATGGCCTACCACTATAGCGTTTGGTCAATTTGATCGAACTTTTTCATTACTTTTACTTTACTTGTCTCATAACTCGATAAAAAACATTGGAGAAAAAAGAATATGATTGACATCATAAAGAACAGTGTAGCATATGTGGAAAGGTTCTTACAATATGGAGTACCCAGGGTCACGGTGTCATTTTCAGCCAGAAAGCAGAGTGATCGTCTGGGATTTCTCGTCACCAGATCACAATCGCATTCCCAATGAACGGTAATGAAGTGGTCAAGAAAACCAGCGTATATGGTCAAACTGTGAGCGAAAATCCGGTTTACAAAAGTGAGCAAAGTTTGGAAACTTAAGTGTTCCTATACTGCAGTGGTGTCCCCAAGAGGAGGGGGGCACGTACCCGCCAAACGATGGCTGTTCCCCCATTGTGCCCCAATGAGATTTTGGGTGTGAAAATATAATGCACAAACACACCGTTCACGTATATACCGATATGAGCACGAGGATTGTCACTTTATCACTAAAGTTCTTTTGTCTCTTATATAACAATTTTACGAAATAAAATTTGTCTCAGTTACCCCTTAGGGGCGAATAAAAGTTTCTAAAACATGAAAGATAAAAAGCCTGAATGAAAATTGAAAGGCCTGAGAAGTGCCAGTCCGGCAATCTGCTGGCTGCGGCATGTTTGCCAAAAGTTTTCTTTCCTGTAGGATGCAAGCCAACTGATGGTGACGTTCCTCTTAGAGGGTGTCACATATTATTCCCACTCCACAAAACAAAATCACCACAACTGACACTGAAAGGGTCCCCCTTGTTACGCTCCCCTCTACAGGTAAATCTGGTCCTGCAGTTACCACAATTTGAATAAGTGTACCCGGGTATCCTATTTCATGAATGGCTTTTGAGAATCATGTTACAATATGTTTCTTACTGAGTTGTGAAGTTCACGCATAGCCTGAGGAACTCATACTTGGTGTATCTTGTATATGCAATAATTATGTTCTACCATATCACGAAAGATACTTGAAGTGATATAAAAAGAAATTTGTGAGATTTAGCTATTGTTTCAAAGAAACTTTGCGGCGATTGCTTATGCCCTTTAAATTAAATGTTTCTTTACCAGTCCATTGAGATTAGCTCATATAATTCAAAGTAATCATAGGCTACTTTATCTTTAGTCAGCGTATATGCTGGTGTATCCAAGCGGTGTATCTTGTATGAGGAAGATGGGTAATTCGCCAGGAAAAGAAACTCGCATACGAACACGTCCAGGACGGGTCCGGGAAAATTTGCCGGGGTGGAAAGCCTCCCTTGGATGTGATTTCCAGATTTTGGGGCCCTTGAAATAATAATTTGAACACTGAATACTTCCGCATTTCAATATTTTTTTTCCAGTCGGCCATCTTTCATTTACGATTTGAAAATCTCAGGGAGCAATTTCCCCCACCACCCCCAGGCTACGGACCTGAATGTTAATGGAGGTCAGATCACGTAAAATTGTCATGTGACTAGGACGAAATGAGGTAACATTAGTTTGTGTTGCAAATATCTGGTAGTCTTGACAGTGTAAAATAACCCGTTATCACTATCCAGTACACTTAAGAGAACAAAGAAAGCCTATGTATGCTTCCAGACCTGCATAAATGACCCTACGTAAATATAATACCGTAGAGGTGTGTAAGAAAAAATTTCCTCTTCACATAACATCTGAAGGTTTCAGACCTATACGAGGTGTGTTTCGCCCCAAAATTAAACTTTTTTTCTTCTTCTTCAAATGACATCAAATCTACACAATAGGTCTGGAACAATTATACAAACTTAGATCAGTTATTTTTCATTTTTTTTACATTGACAACAATTCCTTCCATCCTGGACCTCAACGGTCACTTTTAAACTTCAAATTGCAACCGAAATATGTTATCTTACGGGATATCGGTTATACCAAAGCAATTTTTATGCATGGACAACTTATATGGACGACTGTGCAAAGTGGCGGGCACATATCTCAAAATTTCTAGGAAAAGAGTGTGCGTTTAAAAATAGCTCTGGCGCAACTGCAAATAATAACCAATCAGCACAAATTAAAATGTGTATGACACTTTCCACATACATTCGGATCCGTATCTCTTAAGATTGCCAACGTAACTTAACTGAAAGGCAACACTCTTGAAACGCTTGACACTACCAGCTGCAACGATCTCATTACTTCTACAGGTATATATTATGTTAGTCGAAGTAAAAAGTATCACTGTGGTGAGACTTCGATAGTGCTGCCCTGGCATTTTGAAGAGAAAGCTTTGTGAGCAATTCGTACTAAGTCTAACAATTTCTGTGGACTATTGCTTCATATTTCATTATTACTACAGCTCAAACTAGCACCTCCCTGGTAAAGACCCATCCTTTGATTATTATATATAATATTTTAAGGTGGTAGAGTGTAACTAATAAAGTGTTGAAAACAGTCGGAAGGATCGGAGCTATTTATTAAGAACAAATAGACTTTTGAGAACACCAAAACTGATTTGATTAGTCAAAATGTTTGATTTAGTCACTGTGGCAACTGTTCTGTGTGTACTGTTTGCTGTTTTAGTGATAGCACTTCGTCGAGACAGTCCTTCCTCCCGGAGTCTCCCAAAAGGTCCATATGGGCTGCCTCTGCTAGGTAACTTACTACTCTTTAGATCACGTGCCCATCCCGTTAGTGAAATACTGACCAACTGGGCCAAAGAGTATGGCAACATATACACACTAAAGATAGGACCGAAGCCCGTGTACATTCTCAACGGATACGACTGCATAAACGAAGTGTTCAACAACCCGGATGTGGACGGCAGGAACTCTTACAATACACTCATAGCTGGTCTCGGAGAAGGCGGAGGTAATATATCATTAGCATAATTAGTGTTGTCTGACATTTCCCTTGTTACCCCCTAGTACCATTAGTGTCCAGACCAATTTGAAACTTGTTTATTGTGTATCGGAGCAGTGAGTTGGCAGGGTTGGCCCACTATATCGAATCCAAGGGAAGCATTTCGGAATAACCCCCTCTCCAATATTTTTTGCCCCCAAATTATTTGCACCTTCAATATTTCTGCTTTGTACCGTAATGTGCTGATATTGGTAATTACAATGCCGTTTCCAGACACCTCAAGAAATTTGCCTAGAAAGTAGACTATTCTCTGAATGCATCACTTTGCATTATTTGAAGTTATAAATTTTCCAGAGATGGCTTCGAACTCCTGCCAAACACACTGGCGCCACCAGTATTTGAAAAGTTGGGGCAAGTGGGGTGAGGGAGTGCGGGGGGGGGGTTGTGGGGCAAGCAAAATGAGTTGGGAAAAATGTGCTCATTGGTCCCTAAGCTGTCTTTTGAACAGGAGCGGACTGGGGTTCAAATGGGGGCAAAGGTCATAACTGGGGAAAATGCCCCCATGTCCTCTCCTTGGTGGTGCCACTGGTCACTCATTGGCTATCTGTCGCCTTTACCGCATGTTCTCAGGGGATCGTAATATCATTAACTTTATCATGCCACCTCATATCAGGGCCTGTATAATGTAAAAGCGGCCGTGTCATCCCCTATACGGCCCATCAGATTAGCTCTTTTGTCACAGCCCAGTTGGCCCTTCGTTAGCATTCATGTAAATCAATAAAAACAAGCACTTACCAAGAAATCACACCTAAATTTCGCCAGAAAATTGTTGATGGAAGGTTGGTCTTTTTATAACTTCTATTTCAAGGAAACCTTTTGCACTTAAGATATGTGAGTATGTCACATCTGAGATAGACTCGCAGTGTTAGTGTAGGTAGTATCTGCGTAGCGGTAGTGTGTTGTTTTAGTATTGCGAAGGGTTTGCCCCGCGATAGGAATCTTTCTGGTCATTAGCAGCCTCGGTACTGTTTAGCATCACGTATAGACAGCGAGTACATAAAAACTTCCGTAGAATACGCACTGCGTCTTTTCTGCTGAGGGCGTCGTCATGTAATTCTGTTGTTTTCGTTCGACCAAAGCTAGTAAAATTCCAAGCTCATTGTTAAACAAAGCATAGGCATGTAGGGTACAATGCGTTGTCATAGGAAATCAGTCAGCTATGACACAGCTGTTTTCCCGTATATAAGAAATAGCTATTGTAGGTCGTCGAGTGGCAGAGTGGTCTATTCCAGCTGCTGTGCACCAATGTTTTTCACATGTGCGTGGGTTCGAATCCCGCTCGATGTACGTGGGTTTCTCTCCGGGTACTCCGGCTTTCCTCCCACTTGGCATAGGCTTGCCTCTAAAATCGGTTGCCCAGCCGACGAAGTCGGTTGCGCGCCGGACTGAAGCGCCTTAGGGTGGACCAGTTAACTAGCCGACTTTGCTTTAGCGTGGGCAGAGACCGCCAAACAAACTTCATCAAGATCTCTACTTAGCTTTACCAACGCTGTTGTAAGGTACAACATGTAAAAGTCTCGTAAATCCAGGCATATTTACCAGCGGAAATTTGTAGTGCAAGCTGAAATAGTAGTCAAAATTCTGTCGATGGACTGATAGAAGCCGCTATTTACTTAGGCGAAGGACCGTCCTATTTATTGGACTAGCTATCCAATCTTGTTACTATATTTACGGTGTACCGGGTGAAGGAATTCCTGAGTACCTTTTCTATTGTTGTGATTCCGTGTGGTACCCCTGTTGATACAGTGTACTGAGGGGAGCAGGTGCGACGGACCGCCACCTGTATGGTCGCCTGGAGGGACCTTTCCGAGACCCCAGGGAAACTCATTATTGTAAGTATACACTTTTTTTTTTTTTTTTTGGTAACTGGGAAAGGAGAGTTTCGGCGGGATTTATTATGTAACACCCACATATCGTGTAGGACAGGGCTATGGGAGACCCCAGGGTCGTGATAGGGAGTTAGAGGGACCCCAGGGGAGAGATTAAGTGTCGGGGAAGTTAGGAATAGTGTTCATTAGCCACTGTAAATTGATGTTATTAAGTGTAATTCAAGAATTTTGTATATAAACTGTTTTGTAAGATATTTGATATTCTATGTCAGGGGCAAGGGTCGCCCAACCGTTTTGAATTTGTTATTCCAAGATGACGCAATAACTCGTTATTTCAAGTCATTTCAGGATGGCGCAACAAATCATTGCGTATCAATTTCAGGATGGCGCAACAAATCATTGCGTATCAATTTTGTAATTAGTGAGGGTAAGCCAGACTTGAAGAATGGCAGTATATTAAATCGAATTGGGTTGACTCTATTATTATATCAAAGTGGTTGTACTGATCAATTGTGTTATGTTGTATTATAGAAAGGTGTAGTCCAGCGAAGAATGAGGGACATCTATTGTAATGCAATTGGGGTCAACGACCATATTTAGTATTGTACATCGTCACGGTGCATTGTCGTATAACTTGATGACGTCATTCTGGTATATCGTATATAATTGTGATGTTAGAGTATTATATCGTATGACGTATTGATAGTATTAACGTGGCATCCGTTGTTATGAATGGCATTTTTAATTGTTTCCTGGAGAAGGATATTGTTTGCTAAGGATTGGTTTTTTGCTGTTTGTCGATAGTGACAGGAGTCGTAGTAGGGCGTGGTAAGTGAGGGCGCTGTCATAAATATGTATAGAAAGGGGAACGTACATTACCCACCTATAGTTTTCAATTGCAGTTCCCATTATGCTGTTCTGTTGATGATCTAGATCTACCATGCGATGAGACAGGAGAGCGGCCAATTACGACAACTTCAAATACGACGTCTCCAACTGGATTGACCCATATACTTACACAGAGTATTCATTGATTTATTCATTATCCCGTATATTGACGAGGAGCGGTATTATGGCATATTGAACAGAACTGTAAAATTTTGAAAGATCAAGAATTATTTACTATCCTGTATACCCACGAGGAGTTATTATGATATGTTGAACTGAACTGCAAATTTAAAACATTAATTGTGACAATGTGATTTAATATCGTAGTTCATCGAATTATCTGGCGAACCATGGGGAAAGAAGAAATTTAATTGTATGGTTGTGTAAACAAATCAGTTTCACCATTTTATATTGTCTTTGCCACTACCCCAAAATTTACGAGGAGTCCAGGGAGTGACTAGTATATTTTTAGGTCAGAGTATATTCCCTTATCATTCATAGAATTGTAGTAATTTTGCACAGGATTTTCCAGTATTTAAGAAACCAGTTTATCTTGTGCACAAGAGTTTAGGAAATTAATCGGATAGTCTGTTAATCGTTAAATTAGTCAAATACCTCACTTCATTCATTGTATGTATGTATATGTATATAGTTACTCATTTTGTTATTAAATAAGTTTTCTTTTCAACCCAACTCCTGTGGTTTATCTGTGATGTTCAGAGTTCTCCGCCCTAGGCGACCACGCCAAATTATCCCACCCACGGTGACAGAGTATGAATCGTCAATTGAAATCCACACATGCAATGCAGCCAAAGTGTGTATGATAACCTGCCTCTCTAAACTTAAAAATAGCATTGTAAGAAAGCCCAAAGGCTGAGTGATTCCTTGCCAAAAGGAAATGGCAGGTATCCATCTTCCACATCTCGCACTATTGCGTTTGCTAGCAAATCATTTCTACCATTTTCTCTGTTTCACCTCCGGTGACCTCATATAACCTTTGGCCTCGATCAAAAACTATAGTATTTTCCTCTTGATATGATAAATTTATATATTAAATATGATACGTATCTACGGAGCCTATCTTGGTGTGATTTTTCAAGGGTTTTAGTTCTTTCTCTGGTGACTACACATGTCCTTTGACCTCTGCCAGAAACAACAGTAGTCTTTCTCTCAATATGATCTATCAATCCTACCGTGAGATATGGTGTTCAAAAGTAATTTCTAACGTTTTCATAGTTTTAACCCATGAACTCATATAACCCTTGACCTCTATCAAAAGCAACAGGGTTTATCTTCTGACTATAACACATCCTCATGCCACATATGCAAAGTATTCATGCTTTCTACCTTGAAATAGTGTGTTTACAAGATTTTTGGTTTGTGACCTCTGGAGACCTCACGTAACCTCTCAACTCTACCAAAAACAATACTGTTGTTTCTCACAATATGATAAACCCATGTAACTATGTAATTATGAAAAGTGTTCATTATTCCTACCTTGAGATATGGTGTTTACAAGCAGTTTCCAAGCTTTTCGTAATTTTACCTTCGGTGACCTCAGATAACTTTTCAGTCTACCAAAAACAATCGTGGTCATTTTCTGACTGTAGCGCATCCACATGTCAAGTATGAAAAGTGTCCATGCTTCCTTCCTTGAGATATTGTATTTACAAGGTTTTTGGTTTTTGTCCTCCGGTGACCTGGTATGACCTCTCACCTCCACTAAAAATATAGGGTTTGTTCTCTTAATATAATACATCCATATGCTGAGTATGAAAATTATCCATCATTCTTATCTTGCGATATCGTGTTTTACAAGCTAAGCGTCACAAACACATACACTCAGACAAAGACACATACTCACAAGCCTTCATGACTTCAGAGATTCCTTTTGCCTTCGGCAAGGAATCAAAAAGTAACAGAATTGTTTATTAGTAATTTTTCGCAAGAAACATACAACTGGTTACAAAGAACTCAATTTCGCTTTTGTTGCTTGCTCAATTATACTCTTGTTTCGTGAAAGTGAAAGAGGGATTACTTGAAAGTATACTACAAAATTCAAAAATATTATATACATCGTAAAAATGCTTATCCCCACGCCAGTGTTGTGCACATTTTTTGTAATTAATTAAAATAATTCCTATTTTTCAATCCCCGTATTGACCAATCACGATGGCTTATTCAGCTGGTTCAGGCAATATGGCGGCGCCCATGGTTGCTAAGACGCCAGATAAGCAATCGAAACTTCAATCAAGATTTTGTGCTGTGCAAATGGTTTCCTTTACCAAAGGCAGTTTCATATAAGCTTCAACTCAAATTCCTGGAAACGTTTCTGAATTTGCAAATGAATGGAAGTAATACGAAGGCTACAGTTGCAAAGAAAGGGAAGTCACTATAACATTAGAAGCAGAGCCCTGTATAGCCTAGGGTACCTAGGCCTAGTTCTGACGTACACTTTGTTCTCTGAACTAGGCCTAGGCTATTGCAACACAAACTTTTGACCGCATATTACTGTGAGAGTAATATCGACTGCGTGCGTTGCTGCAGTGATTGTTGCTATATACGCGTATGCGCGTGTATGAACGTAACTATAGCTATGGACTATGTCACAATTAAACAGCAGTGCGTGCTATTTAGCATACAATAGTGTGAACGTCCTAGTTACACGATTTGGCAGTTTCATAGAATGTTAAAAAAACAAAACAGGATCGTTTGTGTAAATCAAAATTTTTGGTCTTTTTTTGGACACTAAGTGCTAATAATCTTAGAATGAAGGGTCTTAAACATATAAGGCCCCGTAGAGGTCAATTATGTAGGAGTATACGTGAATTTGAGAAAGATCGAGACCATTCAAAATTTTTGAAGTCGCGGTAGCCCAATTTTGACAATGGGTATATTGCTGACCTAGTATGGGAAGCCCCAAACCTTCCCAAATACTAGGTCAGCAGACTGCGGACTAAGCCCTGTAGGCCTGACGCTAACACAATAGACGTTGCGGTGACGTTCAGTGCCCGAAATTATGATCAGTGCTTAGCCGGCCTAGCGGTTTAATACCACCACGATTGCTACAAACAATTTTGCAATTAACATAAAATAGGCCTAGGAAGGAAGGACTCTGCTCTTACAAAGAAACGTACGTGTAATTCAAGGTAAGCTGTTTTCCGATGATACCCCCCACTCACAAACGTTTTGGGCTTTGAAACGTAATACAAAGTGACCTACGCTACGGTTGAGTACACAGACAAACTCATATCTTACGGACCTAACCAAATAAAACGTAGGCTGTATATTAACGCCATGAGACGTTTGGCTAAGAGTTAAGACACTATACCCGAGTACAGAGGGCCTACATACCACTGAGAAAATTTGTGCGGAAATCAATAATCCTAAATTGAAATGCTCAAAACTTTGGCATGATGAACAACAAAAAATGTTTAGCCTAGCTATGTCATCGAGCCTAAACTTTGACCAAGTATACGCTAGCCTTAGCCTAACGTTATTAGGCCTAGGCCTATTTATGCTGAGCCTAGTTCATAGCTTGCTGACATATCTAACGTTGTAGTACTAATGTCTTACTGTACTGTAGGGCTTAGCGTACTACTACTAAGTACTAGGTCACAGGCCTCTGAATTTCAAGTTTCATGGGAATTTTTTTTGTGTTTATCGTTTTGTGTATTTTGGTGATGGGAACCCACCGGAACCTATTTATTTTGATCTTCATCGTAATTGGTTATCTGTAAAAGATGGCACGGTATTTTTTCTGTAATCTACTTGTGATAGCTTTACAGTTTTAAATGACATTGACAGAATGTGGTGCATGGAAGGAAATTCTCGTCAGATAATACGAGGGTTAACTCCAACATTAACGTAATAACAACAAGTTTATTCTCACTACTGATTAGCATACTACTACTTCTGTAAATGATAAGGATTCAGTGTGGAAGTGAAAATAGTACATTTAAAAAAATGACATAAAAACATTGAAGTTATCCTATCCCTACTTACATTCCCAGCCAAAAAGGCTACATTTCCTTTTGGGGAGGGGTTGGGGTGAGAACTGAGGAATCTGGAGAAGGCATTCCAACCAACGGTGGCGAATTGTTTCCATAATGGGGGGGGGGGTTGGCATGACCCTATTTTCAAATAATTTACTGTGTGAAAAATCAAAGTCAATGGGCGGTTTCTCAAATATTTGGGGACATATGTCTAATATTTTCAAAACCTCTTTCAGTAACTTTCCTGTACGTACGATCAGGCCCATAGCCAGACTGACCATTTTTGGGTGGCACATCGATGTTGGAGTTTCGCCGGCCTGGGGGAAGGGTCTAAGGGAAGGGTTTGAAAATTTTTGCCCATTTCAGGGGCTCTAGATGCAAAATGGTGCAAGATTTTCCATATTTTCTTCCTATATTTGTATTCCAAAAAGGCTGGTCTCGTAATAATTTTTCCTCCTTCAGTGCAAGACCTTTTACTGGAAAATCTTGGGGGGGGGGGGCACGTGCCCCCTTGCCCTCATGTGGTTACAGCCTTGCGTACGATGGGCTACGTTTTCCTACCAGATCTAGTTACTTGCCTTAGCTGTTATGCTTTCCTGACAAATTAATATACGAAGATATGACCCAGCCTAGCCTCTCATGTTTCAAAGTATCACTGCGTGAAACTGGGGCAGTTGATATCGTCCTGTGGCGTAATTTTGGTTCAGGGTGCCCGGGGGCAAGAATGGGGTGGGTGCCCCCTTACCAAATGACATGTGTGCATGCTGCAACAGAGCGAATTAAGATAGGCCATGCCCACCGGGTGCCCTCCTAGTCCGGGTGCCCGGGGGTTCGCCCCCTCAGAGCGCATAGGAGTTACGCCACTGATATCGTCGTGGTTAGTGTATACTGTACAGCTTTGTGCTAGATTGCTCTACGTGCAGTATATCCAGCGCTGGGTTGTGATTTTTGCGAGGCGGAATCTACATGGGGATTTTACGGAATATGCAGTCATTTTAAACTATAACGTTAAGCCTAACTAGTGTTCTCCACAGGTCCAAATTTTGTCCGGGCGCTTTTCTCTGATCTGGAAGATGACACTGATCGCTGTCCTGGGGGATCAAAGGGAGGGAGACACCTTTCCCTTGCTCACGTAAGGTGGGCTGGATGCAAAATGGTGGTACATTTGGTGCTTAATTTCAATTAAATGTATCACCAAGAATTTTTATTTTTTAGGAAGTTTTTTCATCTTGCTTGCTTTAGTGGACTTTTTACAGTCCTTGGGGTAATTCAGAACCACAGTGTGTTAAGTTAGTGAACAATAAATTGTTAGACTGCATATCCTATTCCTAAGTTTACTGATATCTAGAAACATTTAGATATTATGTGATTACTGTGCATGTCAGAGACACTTCAAAATTCTGATAGAGGTGGTACTGATAGCAATCTTCTCATTACACCACTCTGGTACACCTTTTTTTTCATTAATTGCTTCTTGCTACAATCAGTCCTAACTTTAACATGACCTGCCCTAGTATAGTACTTGACCTCTGACCCAGTCTAACAAATAATGAGGATCACATACTTCTCATGACACCTTCACAGAGACTTGAAATGACTGTCTAGGTTTTGGAGAAGTTATGGTAAAATCATTTTTATTCAAAGGTGTTTGAAATGGTTCAACCTAAGGCAGGCGCGTAACCAGGAATTTGCCAAGGAGGGGGCGAAGGCTATAGGCAAACTATCTAAGTGCAGCGCCACAATAGGTTGTACAAGAAAATTTTGGCCGAAATACCTCCCAGATCGCTGAAAATGGCAATAGTTATGTTAATCTATAGTAATTATATGTCTACCGCCTAAAAATAGAGGAACTACTAGCAATATCATAAAAATATCATTAAAAAGAATAAAAAAAATACGCTCAAGGAGGGGGCGGTTGCCCCCTTCGGCCCCTCCTTGGCTACGCGCCCGACGTAAGGAGTGTTTAATTCACTTTGCAAAGGTTTCCAAAAGAAGTAAAGCAATATTTCTTGTCCGGGCGGCCAAGGATTTTGTGAGGGCGGCAGATTTAAGACCGGGCGCTGACGCATGCTCTTCAGATTTTGCCCGGGCGGTGCAACTGGACAAAACAGCTAGTGGAGAACATACACTGCCTAACATATTCTACACTTTCATGAAGAAATCTGATTTGATTAGGAGAATTTGGTTTGAGTGTTGTACTTGTAGGCTTCAATGCTTATCAGTGAATTAAGCCCAGCCTAAGAAAAGTACAAAACCATGGAAAGTTGGGAACCGATTTTCGGGCTCTGTAATTTTGACTTCACGATAACGACACGTTACCGGAAATGATCGTTTCCGTGAAATGCGGAGGCCTAAGGTCAGCAGTACATTCCACTGCAAAGTTGGGCTACCCAATTGCCAAAAATTTTGACATGGTCTTGTGCTGGGCGATATATCGAAAATTATCATTATCGCGATGATTTTTGGCGAGACGATACGATGACGAGAATCGCAAAAAATGACAATAGTTTCATGTTAAAAAAATGTGAAATAATACGCCTTTTTTGTTTAAATTATTTCTTTTCATTGCGGACTCCGACATATTCTTTTAAGAGAAGCCATTCTTTTATTGAACTGATATTAAATCGATTAAGGTTTGTCATTTCTCTCCACATTTTTCCATCGAGTAGAGAGCGATTGCGCAGTCATTAATTATAGGTCTGTAATGTATGCAAACACTGACACTTTAGACCATCATGTCCGTGTCCTGCACAGAAGTTCAAGTGAAATAGAATGAGAGCACAGTAAAGTCAAGTGCACGTGTAGGTCCGTAATTTTATGCATTAGCGGCTCGCCATAGGGGCACTTGCCCCCCAAAAGTTTGCAAAGCATGGTCTTCAATTTTCAAAAATAAAAATAATAAATAAAAAAAACATGTAATTCGAGATGGGTTAGGCCCTCCCTTTTCCTTGAGTGGGCTTAAAATTAAAGAAGTGAATAACTTTTCAATGCAATGCGAAGGTTAAACATTAATAAAGTGCTTTCAAAACGACATTTTTTCGGCGCGCTTCGCGCGCGTTTTCTCAGTTGCTTATTTGTAATCTGATTAGCTTAGGCATCATAATGTCATTTACAGAGTGTAACGGTAATGCTGGAGTTAAATGCCCATAGTTTTGCAGACACTTCAGAGCTATCGGGGTCATTAGATACACTACCCATTAGCCGTGTTGATTATCATCCACGACTAAAAGCAGTTTTGCCAGGGTGTCACCTGGCCAGATTAGCATAGGTATCTGTCTACAAAAAGTTGTAACGGGCATGTAGTCTAAAAGTATTGTGTTTCCCATAGAAGGAGAGGTTTCCCTTCCCTTGTCCAAATTGACAGCGCCGTTGGCCTACGAGCGGTCTTATGACTGTCAAATGGCCTGTTATAAGCAAAAGGTTCTCCACCTCTGTGCTAAAGTATACCGTTTCAATTGATTTAAAATAAACACACCAAACAGTCAATCTAAGCTCAGTGTGATGAGACTTTTGACTAGTGGCCTAGCTATTTGTATATAGGATGAGACGTCGTTCTGAAATAGGGGAATTCCTCTCTCCCTTTAAAAAAATCGTTTCGGAACGGTTCTGAGATCCAAAATACTTAGTGCTATCATTTCATCGTTTTCAAGTTTCTTCATGCTCGAAATTTTCTTTAGTTTAAGAAAACAATCCAGAAAACCAACATTTTCTGGCTTCTTGGCAAAGCTGAAACATATTGTGACACAATGAAAGAAAGAATAAAATATTTAAAGGTGGGGCTCATTTATACAAATGGATCAAGCCGCTTTGCCCATTTCACCTGCCTCTACTCCACCCCTATGATAGTACGGTAGCGATCGGTTGATATGGTTGTATTTATTTTTGAAATAGTCAGCTCATGACTAACTGTCTGAAATGGTTTTTGAAGAGCTTTTGAAAACTACATGGGCATCGCTGTAATACATAATAATAACCATACTCCCATGGGCGTAGGAGGCGGGGGCTGGGGGCTGGGGGCTGCAGCTCCCCCAACATAATATTTTTGTGAAAATTCGGGCAATATGAGAATTTTTCGGGCACCTACTGAAAGAAAAATAATGCAATAATGTAGCTTAACGGAAATCGATACTTTAAAAAACTTCCTTGGTAATTAAAATATAGTTCTGATTTGGATTGCACCATCACCTATATATTCGGTATTAATTCACTAGTGTTTTTTTAATTGTAATGGTTAAACTTATATATTGTGATTATCAGTGGTGTATTTGAGGAGCCATTAGGCCATTCCCCCGTCATGCACTGACGCCGATATTTTTAGTACCTAAAATAAAGCACAAAATTTTACTTCAAAGGTAGCATATGTGGCACCAGATTGCATGTAAGGACACCTAATTTTTCAAAAATTTTCAAAGTGGTAGGGGGTGATGCCTATTTTTTTCTTTTAGTACCTTAAATACGTACGGTAAATTTTTTAACACAAATTTTACTTCAACGGTAGCATATGTGGCACCAGATTGCATGTATGGACACCTACTTTTTCAAAAAACACCCCCTCCCCTTATACTCCTCACCCAGGTCGGCGATCACACAACATAGTGCCTGCCCCACCCCTATGGGAGAAGTCTTGACCACACCACTGATTATTATCATCATTATTGTAACGACTTCCCCCCAGAATTATAACCAATATGGAATAGGTAGTAACGTGGCAAATTATTGTATGTAATTGGCATGCGGTGTGATAACGGATGCATGCCTATATGATATGTACATTAACATTTTGAACGCGCGGGGAGCGCGCGGATATTTTTGTTTCTATTTTTCGGGCAGATCGTTACAGCCTCCCCCCCCCCCCCCCCATCAACTTGAGCCCCTACGCGTATGCATACTCCTATTGAGGCTATTGTACTATCCGGAGTTGACCATTTATATTGCTGGGGGGATCTTCCGAACCTCCCTGAATACGGACTTGGTTTGCCCCCCAAACAAAATTTCTTAGAGCCGCCCATGATTTTATGCAAACCTGCCAAACAGCCATGCATTACGCTACACACCTGCACGTAGAGAAGTTGACGTACATCGTAAGAACACGGGACATTGAAGTTCAGGGTTTTTTCGATCGCTGCTTAATTTCCAGTTATTACTTCATATTTTGGAGTAGTAATAGTGGGGCTTTTTATGTAAAACGTACACCTTACTTTGTGTGATGTGAAAGTGTATCTTATGGGTCGTTATTACGAATGGTGGTTTGATTCCGAAACAAGATTAGGGTCGCTTTACGGAAGGCTTGTTATTCAGAATAGAATATAGGCCAGGGCTCGAAATAACGGGGGCCCGTGGGCCCGATGCTCCTAGAAAATCCCTCGGGCCCGTAACTTCTACAGGGAAAGGGGCCCGGTTGGCTCCTAAATATTTCAAGTCTAATTGTACAGTCTGCACGTGAACCTCTCCATCCACAACTCAACGATCGTATATCTCGCAAAGCCTGTGTATTCCTATGCTAACAGTTACTAAAAACCTGCGAAATACACATTATTTCTGAAATCAGTTCACATTACTCATAAAGAGTCTGCTTTGTCACAACACGGAAGATCACTCATGCAGACATACACCGATGTCACTGAAACAGCCCGAAAATTGCTGCAGTATTTCAGTGCAGCATTCACACCATCCTACCATGCTTTACCTATACATAAACAGACAGTGTAGGCGCGCACACGTGTGTGTTTTGAGTGTTTCATATAGCAATACATAATTCATGCACGCACTATATATCCATACGTAAATATCTGTTTGAGTCATGCTAGTGCCCTGCGGTCCGCTTGCTGCGTGCAAATCAATGGAGCTATAGTACTAGGATGGGACGAGACTAACGTAAACTTTCGTTCATTGGGGTAATATTCTAGACATCGTTTTTGTTTAAATCACAAAAGTAAAAGGCACACGTTTGTTTCACACAAATTAACATGCATGATGAACATAAAAGTACCTATCGTAAACTATTGCAAAGGACGATGAAACAACTGGTAATTTAGCGGTACAAGCAGCTATCGAAAAATGTTATTTTCCATACCATGCCCAATGTTGTTGCGATGTATGTCAACTTTTGTACAGAGCAGGTGCGTAGCCTAATGTGTTACTGTTTGCATGTAATAACGGACCTATTTAACTCGACTTTTGCCTTGCAATGCGTGTCACTTGAACTTCTGCATTTGTACAGTGCACGGACATGGCCATGGACATGCGTATATTTCGGCCTGATATCAAACGTATGGCCCTGTATCAAACTTACGATCACTGACTGCGAATTTAAATGCTTCGTTCCGTTCATTGGCAAATTTGGGTGAATTAAAAAGAAATCACTGACATGATCGCTAGATTTTTACGTACAGATTTTAAAAGCTTGCGCATACTGGGAATATCATAAGTGAATGATCAATGAGGCCATTAATGCATTACACTGTTGGTTCAGAATAAAGATACCGTTTAAACGGTAAACGAACTTTTATTCCGACCGTTTAAACGTTTAGGAGATTAAACGGAATTGCAGCCCTAGATGTCAGTCACGAGTAATGTAGGGGGAGCCTCACAAGATCAACTGACGAAGATGGTCAGCGGGAACTGAACAGTGCCCTTCATTTTACCGGGTAATAACTTCCGGAGTTACGAGAACATTATGAAAATGTATAGTATACTAGCCTGCATGCAACATGGTCTAAGAGGGTGTGGACAGAGTGGTTTCAGGCTAGTTTCAGCCTCAGCTTGCCTTAATATTATACCCATACTACATGTTTTCAAGCACGTAAAAAGCACCCGTACATTGTATCAGTCCTTTTTTATTTGTAAGTTTCGGGCCCCTTGATTTCCCATTTGGCCCCTAGATTCCATGGTCTAGGGGCCCGGCAGGCCCCCAAAGGTTGAAGGCTTATTTCGACCCCTGATAGGGATCGTTATTCCGTTCCGAAGGGTCTTTATTCCGAACTGAGAATAGGAGAGATTATTCCGGATAAAACACAAGGGTCGTTATTCCGAAGGGAGGAGGGGTGTGCAGGCAAAACTTGAAAATGAGACACTTTAAAACATGTTCTGGTGACCAAATTTGATTTTGTTAAAAAAGCAGAAAAGTTTTCTATGTTAAACAGTGAAAACCCCATCTCAATAGTATTTTAGCAATTGCATTTGGAAGATAGGAATTTTTGAAGAAATTAATACTACATTTACTACTTCTGCAGTGCATAAGGGGAAATCTGTGATGTCATATGGGCAAACTGATTAGTTGTAGATTTTGAATTTCTTTATAATGTTGATATCTTTACATTGAATATTTCATAACTTTATTTGCTGTACCATAAGTACTGAACAGTTGTGCACTATATCTACACGGAAAAACATCTAAAGATTCCAATAGCATCAAATTTCAAAGACAAACAAGGTATCAAATTATGAAGAATAACAAAAGGAATCTGAGGCAATTTGCCCACTTGGGATTACGTTCTGTAACTGAGCTTGGGGAAACCTGGAGGTATTTCCTATTAAATGTAACCAATATTTAGGATTGAATATCTTGAGTTAGGAATGGAGTTTTGGTATGGGTTTAGATGACATGTAATAAAATTTTTTTTGTTTTTCATATAAGATCCCTGCAAAATGCCACCAGACAATTCCTTTAAATGGTATTACCTTGCATTTTTCGTTTAAAATAAGCATGCATATTGTATAGCAACTTTGAGGCCGTTATGGTGCAGAAAATGAGGAGAGCTGGAGTCGGCAAAGCTCCACTGGCATCGCACCCGCACACATTCTCATTTTGGATTAATGACCCTTATGTTTTACTCTGAATAATGACCCTTATTCATTGACATGATAGACAAATTTTGAACATTTTCATCAATAGAGGGCGCTCTTTGTCATTGAGATACGTATGACTTAAGGTTAAACGGAGTCACTAGGTTTAAATATAAACTCGAAGCTTTTTAGGGTGATCTTACTAATCACTCAACAATGATTATCACATCAGTCTATCAAGAAGACTCAAGAAATGGTATATTTTGCAAATTTTGGCCATTGGGGGCGCTCTTCAAATTTTTAAAACATACTGTGTGTCCTTGTAACATAAGTTTGTCTCAAAAAGACTCTTATAACTTTTTTATGAAATAATGGAGAAGTTACTATTTGGTTTTAGGATTTAAAGCGTCACTTCCAGCAATAAAAGCAGGCTATTGGCCATGTTACTTAATAGAGGGCGCCCTTCAGAAGTGTGCAACTTTTTTTCGAGGGGACATGGTGATTTTTACTCAGATACATGGCCTTAAATCACCTGCCAAATTTCAAGTAATCCCTCAAAGACTTTCACGAAAGTCATTTTCTGAGCATATTTTGGGCTGTTGTACTACGGCCTTATTAGAATCTTGCTTTCAATGATATCTTTTGAGGGCAAGTGTACCAACTTACAGGTATGTACATCTTTAGTTAACAGTTAAAACTTCCGTATGTGTCGTCAGCCTATGATTACAACATAACATCTTTCCAGAGCAATTGGGAGGGCACATCGGAATCCCGATCTCCCTTGCTCTCAGTACGATATAGTTTTAGACAAGGATCATCATCATTAGATCTACCGTATTGTAGTATCCGACTAACTATCGCTTAATCTTGGGTGCAATCCTAGCACAGCACCAACTTGCTTTTTCCTCTTCCTCATATCCTCATAAGCGGTAAAGTGGCAACCATCTGAGCCCCTTCCCTCCTTGCAGATGTGTCCGGCCCCTGCATACACACTTGAAAGGTAAATTGTAAATTCAAGTGACATTCTGTATTAATTATAGCCCAGGAACATGAAGGCCTAAATAGAAACACCACTTACTATGAAGTTTTTGGCTACCTCCGTTTGTCGTGCTAGTATTACTATTTGAAAAAGTGAACCATTATAAAGTTCATGAGCACAAATTTGGTTCGCATGCATATTCTGAAACCACGGGGAGTTCCCAACTCACTTTAAGTTACGTTTGCATCAAATCAATAAATTATGCTTTGGTGGCTTTGAACTTCTTTTCCAGCCGTAAATAGTGTAATTCGTGCAGCATCCTTTCCCTCAGGGAGGCCGTGCCTTCCGACTTCCCGGAGGCCTGGGCGACTCCATGTTTTGTGGGAGGGACGCTTTAGACTCTCTGTGTTTGTCAGTGGAGGACCTCCGGTTTTGATCAGACGATATAGATGGAGAAATGCGGGTAGTGTTTTTTACTATTTATTTGGGTTATTTATTTATTTCATACATTTATAAGTTTTCGTCATCGTATATTTTATTATTGCCAAACAAGTCGCAACATGTTTGATGACGTAACCGTCGGATACACGATGGCAAGGGGGTTCTTCGTAAATGGCCAAGTGGGTTCTCTCAACGTCAGCTTCTATACGCAACCGTGTGGAAAATTGTATCGATGAGAGTTTCGAGACCTCTCTGAATGTGATCACCATCTTTAATTGACGGTGTGACAGAGAAGAGATGGTGATAACTCTTGTTACGCTGATAACTTGGTTAAGTTTGTCCAGGGAGTTGCTATTTGACAGTTTGTCAAATAGCAACTGGTTTGTCGTATTACTGACAAGCAAGGCAAATGTAATAACACTAACCTGCCTGGGATTTAGGAATCCATCGAATCTCTTCCTCGAAGAGGTCTTGGAAGACTGTACTTGATGCACAAAACAGCCCATATACACACATCGCCTGACAAACAGTATGCTAGTTCGACATAAAATGTTAAGACAAGGAGAAGATGCACTGACTTCCCTATATTTACAGTGTAAGCTTATACCTTGTATACTAAAAGCAAACATCACATGACTGATCTCGAGGATGTTTCATTACCAGCCGTAAGCCATTACTAGCGAGAGTTGTAAAGTTGATCTACGGAGTAAGCCCTAGCAGAAAAAACAAAAAACAAGTGAGCTTGAAATAAGAATAGGCAACAAACCAGCAGCAAATCTGCACATCTTTTAATTTGCGGTCAATTTGCGTTCAACTTTCTCAGCCAAGTTGGCTGTTTAGTTTTTACTGTGTAGGCTTATGCTGGTAAGGCGTTTGAGAGCTCTTCCACTCAAATTTGCTAAAAGAAATGGATAAAATGATAAGGCAAGACAGTATATCGGACCCGCCTTCTAGACGAGTATACAGACATGATTTCGATGAAGCTCTTGTAGAGAAAGCCAGCCCAATCAAAGTCTCATAGCTATGTACTTGTGCGATATGTAGTGTGGCATGGCAATTTGGTTATTTCGGCTGTGTCATGTGTGTGCGTGCCGAGAAAAGAACGTCAACCTGGGTCTAGGATGAAGCAATCCAAACTTGGAGAAAGTCGCAAAAAAGGAAAAACTACAAGACCAGCATTATTCGGTAATTGCAGTCCGTCGGGAGAGTGCAATACAATCATAGGCGTAGGAGGCGGGGACGGGGGGGAGGCTGCAGTCCCCAACCAAATTTTTTGGACAAATTCGGGCAATATGCTGAGAATTTTTCGGGCACCTACTGAAAGAAGAATAATGCAATGATGTAGATAAAGGTAATCAATAGTTTAAAAAACTTCCTTGGCAATTAAAATAAAGTATTTCAGATTTGAATTCGGTATTAATTCACCAGTGCCTTTTTTAATGGTTAAACTTATATTATGATTATCAGTGGTGTATTTGAGGGGCTATTGGGCCATGCCCCACCCTCACTGATGCTGATTTTTTCTACCTAAAATACGTAAATGTTTAACAACAAATTTTTCTTCAAAGGTAGCATATGTGGCACCAGATTGCATGTGAGGACACCTGATATTTCAAAAATTTTTAAAGGGGAGGGAGAGACCCCCTCCCCTTAAACCCCTCCCCAAGGCTGGCGATCACACAAAATAATGCCTGCCCCTCACCCCCGTGAGAGAAATCCTGGCTACGCCACTGATTATTATCATTATTATTTTACGAATTCCGCCAAAATTAAAACCATTATGGAAGGTAGTAACATGGCAAATTATGCTATTGTATGTTATTGGCATGCCGTGTGATAACCGTATGATGCCGTATGATATGTACATTAACATGTCGAAAGCTCGTGGAGCGCGCGGAAATTTTTGGTTATATTCTTCGGGCAAGTCGTTTCAGCCCCCCCCCCCGCCCCCCCCCCCCCAATCAGCTAAGGCTCCTACGCCTATGAATACAATATTCCTTTTCCTTCCTGACATGTGGTGAGCTCTACCCATACCACGCCCACGTGGATTACTTTTTAAGTAAGTCCAGGGAGTTGGTATAAACCTAGCTGGTAAAACAATGAATACATCAGAGCATAGTTAATAGACACATCCCTGGTTAGGAAACTTTACGTACACCCTATACACACCACGTACAAGCCGAGTAGCTATGTTGAGACGTGCAGAAAAGTGCATCATGTGGCATTGACCGTGCACACGATCGATCGAGTAGCGATATGACTACATTGAGTGTTGTGTTGTTCAGTCATTCTTGGAAATAAATTGAAGTTGATTCAAGGGTTGAAAGGGTTTCAGGAAGCTTCCGAATCAGTAAGTATTTGTGAACGTTCAAAAAAACGAAGAAAACCATGGCCCACAACCCCCACGTTTCTTGTTTGAGTAGAATTACCCGGCGTATTCTGCAATTTTGCATGGATGTATAGCGTTAGCTAAATACTATCACGTGTGAAAGTAAAAGGGGGTAGACGGTTCACTATCTGACGTAACCAAGTCGGTCAACTGTTATATTTTTAGGGAAAATACCCAGTCATGTTATACTTGATATAAGCACTGAATTCCACTCTTTAGGAAGAAAGTGAGTCCTTCTCAAACTGACACAGACCTGCCAACTTCTCCCCGGTTTTACCGGGAGACTCCGGTAGTTCGCACGCCGACACCTCGCGGCAGTGAGATACATACAATACGGCGTACGAGTAGCTGCAACGAACGTGGAAATACAAGGGCAACTTTCACTGTGCATTATAGCGAATAACTCGGCGTATAAGACCGTACGATCGATTGAGTTGGCTATAAGGCTACATTGTGATGAAAACCCACCAATCTCCCTAATTTTCCACTAATCTGGCTATTTTTTGCCCTGAAAAATTTAGATTTTCCTATTTTGGTATGTTGACAATTGCCGAGGTTTTATCGGTAAAGTTGGTAATGTATGTAGGCAACTAACAATAGCTAGTAACTCTAGCCGCAAATACCGTTCGGTGTTTGGAGGTTTTAAGACTGAAAAGTAACAAAACCAAACTTTAAAAAAAAAAATCGTAATTACCGTTTGATAAAGGTTCACAAGTAGTGCTACAGAAATACTACTTCGAAGGTAGGTAGGTAGTACTTCCATAGTGATGTATGTAGCGCCTTGTGCTACGGGTAGCATAGTACGAACGTGTAGTAGAGCTATCAACCAGCTCTCTGCACGGTTAGCGTCAAGTGACTATTGAAAATCAGGATCTCAACAAAGACAGTGCAGTTCGCCGAGTTTCCCAACCAGGGATGTGTCTATTAACTATGATCAGAGCCTTTTATTGTATTGTTGTGTAGAGATCCCCCAATGCTTTAATCGAGCCTATTGAAGAACGTTTTCAGCCGTAAAGATAAGAGACAAGTTAAATTGATTGTAATGTGTTCATTGGTCATGCATATTAATGTTCAGGAAATCATGTGATTTGGTCCGGAAGCCCTGAAGGAAGTCTTCCAGACAAGGTTATGTTCAAGTATCCGTTTCTCTCATAGTTGTGCTTGAGAACTCGATATGTCAAGTCTGCTTGCTTAATCTGCTTAATCTGTGGATGTAATAATTGTGTGAGCCTCGAGTTAATCAAGATTAGATGGACTTAGAATTAATTTCAGCTGTAATTACCGTTTATACCAGTTTACCCTGAGATTGTCTAATTTTCCGAAGAATCAAGAAGAACCCGAGGAACAAACACAACAATGTAATGAACGTTAGGTTCTTTATATCTCTCAATATGTAACATTATTCAATAATTTTTTCCCATCTATCTTTCTAATTGCAAGCAAAAAAAAATCTGTATGATATCTCAAAAAAAAAAAAAAATGTTTGTGAACTTTAAAAAAGTTGTTTGTTTGGAGGGGCGGGGGGGGGGGGGCATGTAACACGGACAGAACAGTATGTAGGACAACAGCTAATGATGGTGTGCCCTCACAAGAACTGTACATATCCACTGAGCATGAACAGCCATCTCCAAACTAAGTGGCTGGGTACATGCCAACACTAGCTGAGTGGACGTGAGGTGAAACCATCGCCTAATTCCAGTATAATATATTCATAGTACATCGTATCAAACAAAGCCTTACATTCGTTACAGTCATTTCGCATACAAATACTAGGTCCGTTGTGTGGTAGTGAGGCCAGCAAACTGCATTGAACTACGTACAACCATAGGCAACTATGCTATGCTGTGCTTGCTAGGTGTGTTATTTGTAGAGCCAGGGAGATGCCACTCCCATTGGTACCCAGACGCAGGTAGGTAATTATCTATATATGTACTATGATTCTAGTAAGCTACAATCCTCGACAAAAGTACATGGGACAAACCCCGCTCCCCGTATCAATGTTGAAGTTTCAGAACACTTTGGGCTGCCGCAACATTGAAAAGGGGAAAGGGGTACAGATACCGGGATGGTGATCTCCTCGTTGCTTGTTTTGCTTGTTTTGTCCCATCATTTTTGTCGAGGATTGTCTGAGGCCTGTACAAAGGTATAGGGAGAATTTAACGGACTTAGGCAACGCATGAAAATTGGTGAAAAAGTTGCGTTTCTTGAAGGGAGTGTTTTTATGACAACACCATGGTGTACGCAAAGTAAAGAAGTCATTGCTGAATGACAGTTTAATAAAAAAAAAAAACGCTTTTAAAAACATCAGGGGTAAGAAGTGTAACATATTCAATATTAAAATGACTTGTGTCCATAGCCGTTCGTAAAATTATGAAAGAGAGAACAAAATAAGTCGGGTAAGGAAGATTTACCTATTATTTTCGGCGTTATGCATTTCGTAAGGCCCGTAGCCAGGTAGGGTATCAAAAGGGGGAATGAGAGAGCTTCCAAGAGAGAAATACTTTTTCGGGGAGGGGACAGATCGAAGCACTTTTCAGAAAGGGGGTATGCAGATTACTGAAAGAATTACAGGCAAAAAGGTATTCGAATTTCGGAAACCGAACTGCGAGAGGAAGCCCTGCATGACGGCATGGGTGTCCGCAGAAAAAAAATCATAGGGGAAAAAATTTTTTAGGAGCCCCAACTTTTTTCATGGGAAATATTTTACTCCCAGAAAAGAGTTTAGATGCTACTTTTTCACACAGTGTTGACAAAGGCGTAGCCAGGAATTTGTCAAGGGGGGGGGGGCGAAGCCCATAGACAGATTCTCAGCGCTCCGCGCCACCATGGGTTGGCGCGGAGCGCAAGAAAATTTTGACCCAAAATTCTTCCCAGATCGCTGGAAATGGCACTTCCAAGACCTATTTACCGCATATAAAAAGGGGAAACACTAACAATATCGTAAATATAAACTTTAAAATGTACCAAAAATATGCTCGGGGGGGGGGGGCTGCCAGGGCCTGAGTGTTGATATTTTTATTTAATTCCCATTTTGAGAGTAGAAATTCACACTGATTGAACTGTTAAGAAATGTTGATGTTATATTTTCTTCGTCTTTTTCTTTATTTTTCTTCGTTTTTTCAAGTTTTTGATTTTCCAGGGGGCCCCCTTGCCTCCCCCCTCCGGAAGCCCATGCATGAGGGCTTTATCATGCCAAATTTATTATCTCAATGTAAAACTCGTTGTCACTACTTTACTATATCTCAGAGTATAAAAATAGCGCCACGATTTACCGTTGACCTCAACACGGTTAACCATTGACCTCCACACTGTTTCAACGTATGTCGATGGTCAACCGTCCAATCGACAGAAAATCTTCCTGTGTATAGAAAGCTTTTATTGTGGCAAATGGTTAACAGTTTCAATTTAGTGTAATCCTTAAGTAAATTGTCATGTTTACTACTCGAA
>JAIZAY010000722.1:0-32260 GCA_029531755.1 Holothuria leucospilota
GCATGACAGATCCACACGACCAAACACATCTTGAAAGGGTAGGAAACAATGAAGCACTAACTAGCACCAAATTAGCCTTTTGTTTCCATCACACCTGCTTTTTTTTTTTTTTTTTAGACTTATGGCAGGTTCTGATCCTGTACAACAAAATCAGCTGGCTGGTCTGCCCTGTTTTGTTTTTTGGTTGGTAAGTTGCAATGATATAACGCTTTACGAGCTTTCCCACAGGGGGCGTGGGGGGGGGGGGGGCCTTTTTCTATTCCCTATTTCTGTTGATGGTTTTTGTATGTGCATTAATGTGTATACATGCCGTGTACTATATGATTTAAACCTCCCATACAGCGTGCGATGCATACCTTGAAACATGGCGTTACTGTACCAACTCTATGCTTAGAATATGGCTGAATTGACTTTTTAAAGTGGACCTAAAGTCTAAAAATTCAAAAATATATATTTTAGAGGTTACAAAATAAATCTTTTTGGTCCAACTCCCATTGTCATAGCTTATTCCATTGCTGAGATATTCAATGTTAAAATTTATTCACTTAAATCCAAACAGTTCATTGCACAATAATTTTTGACATTCTTGTTGTACAACTCACATTAAATGCTTTGTTTTCTTTTAAAATTAAAAATGTTTATATGACCTTGACCGCTTCCTGTTTTCTTGCATGACATGCTGTACAGAGAGGGCTTATATACTCAAGTCACCCCAAAGCAGTAAGAACGCGATCACATTTTGGCACAAGGTGCGGTGGCTTTCAGAAAAACAAAGAAATACAAAGATTGTAATTTGAGTAGTACAACAATGACATCACAAATTATTGCGCAATCTACCTTTTTAAATCGAGTGAATAAACTTCAACATTTTATATCTCAGCTGAAGAAAGTCCTGTGAAGATGGGAATTGGACCATTGGAATTCAGTTTTCATGCTCTGTAATATATATTTTTGAATTTTTAGACTTTAGGTACACTTTAACATACATAACATTGTTCCACTTAACAGTAAAACTCTGCCTTCATATTCTCAGAAAGACTCATGGAGGAATGAACTATAACTTTTGCAAAGTGAATTTCTTGAATATGTTCAACATATATTTGTATAGATTTTTGTTAAAATATTTAAAGATGGTCATTGTAACTTTATAAGTAACAAATATTAAGGCAAAAGTTTTCCTACATAATGATACTGTACTTTTAATCAAAGGGTAATGGGTAGGTTTCCAAAGGCAAAATTTGCAAGGTTCTATGGAATGATGGACAATGTAGACCATACGTTTTTTGATTTGGCACTATATAAGTCCAATGTATTATTGTTAACTGTTACTGTTACTGTTTCTGTTTACTATTACTATTACTATTACTATAACTATTACTATTACTATTACTATTATTATTATTATTATTATTAACATAACTGTGAAAACTTTTACGTCAACTTGTATCATGTAACTTATGTAACGTTACATGAGTTACAAAAGGTAAGTGCAACTAAGGTAACAAATTAAATTTATCTATTACTTTTCATATTTTGAAAAATCCTTCCACTTTTTGAATCAGGACAATTTGTATCAAGCAGCACTACGGTTTTAGCTATATTATGGTAGGTAATAAATGTTCCTTTTCCATGTTATGTATTAACATTACAGTGTACAGATCAGACAAAAAAACCAGACACGTGGTATTGGTTTTTGAGAAAAAATTTGCCTTGAGTACCAAAAAGATACAGTAGGTTTAATTATCAGTATGGTTTAAGTCATTAACACATAATGCAAGTTGCTTAGACCACAGCAGACATTACAAGTGCTACCTAATAAAATCATTGCTATGTAAGTTACACAGAAATACTAAAAAAGTTTGCTTGGGTGAAGAATAATACAAAGTCATGTGAACTGTTCAAGCAAATTACTGTATTTAAGTTAAAGTTTATTATTTGATGAGTGATGCTTGTAGATAAAAGTATTTCCCAAGTCTGTGCAGTTTCCTGCAACTGCAGTATACAGGAGCTGTCTTTTTGTGTTACGTAAGTTACAAAGTTTTGTTATATACAGTATATTACAAGAGTGAAGTTTGTGAATGTCTTCATAATTAAGAGTGCTTTAAATAAAGAAAATGAACAATTCTTCAACAGCATCCTCATTTTATTGTATGTTCAAACTGCTATAAGGTTCATCTACAGGTACAGTATAACTATCTCATCTAACAACTTAAATCCAAATGTTACCAATCACTTTAAAACAGTAATCTTGGCTTATTTTCACAAAGTTACAGCCAAAGTAAAAACTATCAATTTTCCATTAACTCTTACTGTATAAAATGGTGAAATGCCATGACTTTACAGTACAAACCCTGTAAAAGTACTCCTGTGTGATTAATTTGTCTATTCTGGCACACATATTTGCTCAGAGATACTGTACTGTACACTTTGAAAGGTGCAGCAGTTGGAATCAAATTTTAGTAACTGTTATTCAAACAGCAGCACACTAATGGAACTGTCTGAAGCAAACTGGTACATCTATATATGGTACTGTACTAGCTACAGTACATGCTAACAGAAACAGGTGAACAGTAGAGTATAAGGGCCCTCGTTATTGTGTATACAAGGGTCCAAATTCCCTCTATTCTAAGAACAAGGCTTTTTGTGCCAGAACAGTAAGTCTTCAAAAGTCATCCTGTGCAACAGCGTTTTGGTTAGATACTGCTTGCATGTGCTTAATATTTTCTGCTCAATAGCATGTTCTAAAAGGGAAATTGCCCACAAGTTATTCCATAAATCCCTATGAAAAATCTAATTTCTGTAATCAATACCAGCAGATTCCATAGAGCCTTCACAAGGATGCATGAACATGTTTGTTTTGGAAAAACAGGAAAGCAAATCTCGAAAAGACCGATCAAAAACAAAGTAACCGGGGTAGTAAGTCTACTGAAGTATTTGCTTTGTGGCTTCCCATACTAAGTCAGCAATATATATTGCAAAATTGGGCTACCTTGTCTTCAAAAAGTTTGACTGCTTTCCAGTTTTTTAAAGTCACATAACCTGCCTGTTAGGCTCTTTGGTATAGACAGATTGCAGTAGCCTAACAAGTTTTTGTTTGAGACCACATAAATTAACATCAAGCAGGGGTAGAAAAATTATGTCACAAGGTGCTGTGGTTTTTGAACAAAATAACATGCCACCTAGTGTTGTTATATATAGCTTCAAAGTTTCTCTATGTCTTGTTCTGATTTGAGGCAATCTAGGCCACTTTCGTTCCGTATGTACCACATAAGTTTGGGCCATACATCAAAAATTATTGTTATCGCAATAATTTTTCCTGAGATTACTGTATATGATAGTAAGAATTCAAAACGACGATAATTTCTTGTGAAATAATGTGCCTTGCATTGTTTCCTGCCTACTTTTTGCTGCCTCCAATATATCTTTTCTTCCTTTGTGGCATTCCTTTTTTTTTAACACTGAACTATTGTAAAACCAATCAACACTTGTCATTTTCCACCACATTTTTCCAATGCAGAGAGATCAAAATGATTTCTCAGTCTTAAACTGCATGTTTGGTATAGGTCCGTAATGTATGCAAACACCGATAACAGCGGCCAGGTTCAAGTGAAATGCACAGCAAAGCACGGTAAAGTTTATACTGCATGTCTAGGTCTGCAACTGAATGCAAACACCCATACATTAGAGAAGTTGACTTATGTATGTACGTATGTGGTACAAAGACTAGGGAGGTTCCCCTTCTCTTGCTTAGAACCTTCTTGGTAACGTACTGTAAGACCATGGGACATCCTATGGGAGGCACATGCTTTCGATCACTGCTTGTACTGCTAAAATTGCAGTTGTCAGTCATATTTTCCATTACTAACAGTGGGTGCTTTTTCACAAAACATGCATGTTAATTCGTATGGCATAAATTGTGCTTTGTACATTTATGATTTACAAAATACCTGCAAAGTGGCCTGATGAGCTGTGCACGAAAGTCTGATACACTCCTACTCATGCTTAAAGGTACAGTACAAACTCCACTGATTTATGCACACAAGAAACCTTTTTTAGCATTTTCAGAAATATTTTATAGCAAACCCACAGAAAGAATTAGGCTATAGATGAGTTTTCGACCTCCCCACTAAATGAGGACAATAGCAATTAGGGATGCACTTGAAATCTGGTCCGTCCGGACTATCCAGCCGGATAATGAAAAATTATCCGGACAAATCTTTGAAGGAATCCGGCCAGATTTTCTCAAATTCCAGCTACAATTATGTACCTACATCATCCAATGACAGGGGTAGCTTCACAGATGAATTTAATACCTTTGTAAAAGATTTTTTTTTTCCTGTCCATGTAACATAGCAAGAAATTGTCACATTTAGGAGGTGTTTAGGTTAGGTAGTCCTGGTCCATTGCAGTAGATAGCTGCACAGGCTACTATCATCTGTGTTGTGGGCAGCAGTGTTTCCACTCTTCCTGAAGTTATCCCAAATTTGAGAAATCTGGATGCTCTTTTGGAGGGGATTATTTTGGGAAATCTGGAAATGCCATATGGTGTTTGGAAATGTCATATGGCTTGACAGGATGAAATCCTGGATCAGCCATTAAAGTAGCATAAGAGAAGCGTTTTTAAAATATCAGGAAATACCAAGCCCATTTCCAGTAATTTTAGATTCCATTTCAGGAAAATTAATTTAGCGTGTGGAAGCACTGGCTGGCCTTGAAGTGCTACTGGGCCTACTTCCTCTCAGTTGTTATTCTTAGTTTTATTTTCTCACCTTTTTTCACTGTCTGGAATTTATCTTATGCACAAAGTTGCATCTGAAGAAGTGTTGGTATTCTGCTGGAAGAGATGAGATGATCGACCAAGTCTTTTGAGGTTTGCGTTAAGAGTAGAGTGTAAAAATAGGTCAAGATTCATGCTTCCACCTGAGAAATGTCATACCTTGTCTTATTATACGGATACGGCCTACATAGCGTGTAGTATATCTACGTAATTAATGTTTCAGACACCTGTGGACCTCCACTAGGGGGCCAGACTAGTAAACATGAATGTTTACGCCAAAGATCTTCGGCATGGCACATAAGCAGTCACGCCAAATTCCTGGCGTATTTCATCAGCCCGAAGTCAGATCCCTACTTGGTGTGGCATATAAAAGCTGTGAGGACATTCTGATTGGCATGGCTTGAAAAATCATCTGCCAAAAGAACCTAGGCCTACCTGTAGAAACTGATTGTACCATTTTGCATCTCAGTCCTTTTGCAAAGCCAAAATTTTCCAAAGGGGAGGGGGCACCCCCTCCATTAGACCCCACCCCCAGGCTGGTGAATCATCAATGCCGCCTACGGCGTACAACTGTAAATTCCAACAACTGGTGTAAAAAATTCAGCATGGAAATTCTGAACTTTCCAGTATGGACTAGCGGCCCTTAATACTGTATTTACGGTATGTGGACGCCACGCCATGCATGCCACTAGCCTACTGTATAATTCAATACTCAATAGGCTCATTTAGCCAAAGTTCCCCGGGAAAAGGTCATTTCCCGGGTGAAAAAAACCAGAATGCAAAAATGCATTGTGGTTTCGATGATTCATACACACCTATAGTATCATGAAATTTCAGTACTATGAAGTGACTGCAAACTTTTTTAAGGCCAGACCCCTGATGACCCCAAATGACCTTTGACCTCCACCAAAAGTGATAGGGTTCTTCCTCTCACCAGTAGGCATCTACATACTAAGTATGAAATTCATCCAGCTTCCTATGTCAAGATATCATGTTACCAGGGTTTTCAGGGTTTAACCCCCGGTGACTCCAGATGACCTTTGACCTCCACCAAAAACAATAGCATTCTTTGCCTTCCATAACTCATCTACATACTATGCACAAAATTTATCCATGCTTCCTACATCAAGATAGCGTGTTAACAAGGTCTTCAGTTTGACCCCAGTGACCCCAAATGACCTTAGACCTCCACCAAAACAACAGGGTTCTTCCTCTTCCCATAATGCATCTACATACTAAGTATGAAATTTATCCAAGCTTTCTACCTTGAGATATTGTGCTAACAAGGTTTTCAGTGTTCGACCCCCAGTGACCCCAGATGACCTTTGACCTCCACCAAAAACAATAGGGTTCTTCCTCTTCCCATAATGCATCTGCATACTAAGTATGACATTCATCCAAGCTTTCTACCTTGAGATATTGTGTTAACAAGTTTTTCAGATTTTGACAACCGATGACCCCAAATGACCTTTGACCTCCACTAAAATCAATAAAGTTCTTCCCATTTATATAACACATCTACATACTAAGTATGAATTTTATCCAAGCTTCCTACATCGAAATATAGTGTTAACAAGGTTTTCAGCATTTGACCCCTGGTGACCCCAGATGACTTTTGACCTCCACCAAAAGAAATAGGATTCTCTGCCTTACCATAAGGCATCTACATACTAAGTATGAAATTCATCCAAGCTTCCTACATCGAGATATCGTGTTAACAAGGTTTTCAGTGTTTGACCCCCGATGACCCCAAATGACCTTTGACCTGAACTAAAATCGATAGGGTTCTTCCTCTTTCTATAACACATCTACATACTAAGTATGAAATTCATCCCAGCTTCCTACATGGAGATATCGTGTTAACAAGGTTTTCAGAGTTTGACCCCTGGTGACCCCAAATGACCTTTGACCTCCACCAAAATCAATAGGGTACTTCCTCTTCTCACAATGCATCGACCTACTAAGTATGAAATTCATCCAAGTTTTCTAACTTGAGATATTGTGTTAACAAGGTTTTCAGAGTTTGACCCCTGGTGACCCCAGATGACCTTCGACCCCCACCAAAAACAATAGGGTTCTTCCTCTCAATATGGGGCACTTATGTACCAAGTTTGAGAAGTGTCAGAGTTTCCCTTCTTGAGATATCGTGTTAACGAGCAAGTGTCACAAACACACATACACACATACACACACACACACATACATACATACATACAAACGCCAGCACAGTTGCATAGGTTTAGGCCGTAGTACAACAGCCCAAAATATGCTCAGAAAATGACTTTCGTGAAAGTCTTTGAGGGATTACTTGAAATTTGGCAGGTGATTTAAGGACATGTATCTGAGTAAAAATCACCATGTCCCCTCAAAAAAAAGTTGCACAATTCTGAAGGGCGCCCTCTATTAAGTAACATGGCCAATAGCCTGCTTTTATTGCTGGAAGTGACGCTTTTAATCCTAAAACCAAATAGTAACTTCCCCATTATTTCATAAAAAAGTTATAAGAGTCTTTTTGAGACAAAATTATGTTACAAGGACACACAGTATGTTTTAAAAATTTGAAGAGCGCCCCCAAAATTTGCAAAATATACTATTTCTTGAGTCTTCTTGATAGACTGATGTGATAATCATTGTTGAGTGATTAATAGGATCGCCCTAAAAAGCTTCGAGTTTATATTTAAACCTAGTGACTCCGTTTAACCTTAAGTCATACGTATCTCAATGACAAAGAGCGCCCTCTATATGATGAAAATGTTCAAAATGTGTCTATCGTGTCAATGAATAAGGGTCGTTATTCAGAATAAAACATAAGGGTCATTAATCCAAAATGAGAATGTGAGAATGTGTGCGGGTGCGATGCCAGTGGAGCTTTGCCGACTCCAGCTCTCCTCATTTTCTGCACCATAACGGCCTCAAAGTTGCTATACAATATGCATGCTTATTTTAAACACAAAATGCAAGGTAATACCATTTAAAGGAATTGTCTGGTGGCATTTTGCAGGGATCTTATATGAAAAACAAAAAAATTTCATTACATGTCATCTAAACCCATACCAAAACTCCATTCCTAACTCAAGATATTCATTCCTAAATATTGGTTACATT
This sequence comes from Holothuria leucospilota, assembly GCA_029531755.1. Classification (NCBI taxonomy): domain Eukaryota; kingdom Metazoa; phylum Echinodermata; class Holothuroidea; order Aspidochirotida; family Holothuriidae; genus Holothuria; species Holothuria leucospilota. Next base: position 7,883 of record JAIZAY010000722.1, read on the forward strand.
TAATAGGAAATACCTCCAGGTTTCCCCAAGCTCAGTTACAGAACGTAATCCCAAGTGGGCAAATTGCCTCAGATTCCTTTTGTTATTCTTCATAATTTGATACCTTGTTTGTCTTTGAAATTTGATACTATTGGAATCTTTAGATGTTTTTCCGTGTAGATATAGTGCACAACTGTTCAGTACTTATGCTACAGCAAATAAAGTTATGAAATATTCAATGTAAAGATATCAACATTATATAAAGAAATTCAAAATCTACAACTAATCAGTTTGCCCATATGACATCACAAATTTCCCCTCATGCACTGCAGAAGTAGTAAATGTAGTATTAATTTCTTCAAAAATTCCTGTCTTCCAAATGCAATTGCTAAAATACTATTGAGATGGGGTTTTCACTGTTTAACATAGAAAACTTTTCTGCTTTTTTAACAAAATCAAATTTGGTCACCAGAACATGCTTTAAAGTGTCTCATTTTCAAGTTTTCCCTGCACACCCCTCCTCCCTTTGGAATAACGACCCTTGTGTTTTATCCGGAATAATCGCTCCTATTCTCAATTCGGAATAACGACCCTTCAGAACGGAATAACGATCCCTATATTCTATTCTGAATAACAAGCCTTTCGTAAAGCGACCCTAATCTTGTTTTGGAATCAAACCACCATTCGTAATAACAACCTTTAAGGTACACTTTCACATCACACAAAGTAAGGTGTACGTTTTACATAAAAGCCAAACTATTACTACTCCAAAATATGAAGTAATAACTGCAAATTAAGCAGCGATCGAAAAAACCCTGAACTTCAATGTCCCGTGTTCTTGCGATGTACGTCAACTTCTCTACGTGTAGATGTGTAGCCTAATGCATGGCTGTTTGGCAGGTTTGCATAAAATTACGGACCTACACGTGCACTTGACTTCTGTGCAGAACACAGACATGATGGTCTTAAGTGTCAGTGTTTGCATACATTACAGACCTATAATTAATGACTACGCATTCGCTCTCTACTCGATGGAAAAATGTGGAGAGAAATGACAAACCTTAATCGATTTAATATCAGTTCAATAAAAGAATGGCTTCTCTTAAAAGAATATGTCGGAGTCCGCAATGAAAAGAAATAATTTAAACAAAAAAGGCGTATTATTTCACATTTTTTTCACATGAAACTATTGTCATTTTTTGCGATTCTCGTTATCGTATCGTCTCGCCAAAAATCATCGCGATAATGATAATTTTCGATATATCGCCCAGCACAAGACCATGTCAAAATTTTTGGCAATTGGGTAGCCCACCTTTGCAGTGGCATATACTGCTGACCTTAGGCCTCCGCATTTCACGGAAACGATCTTTTCCGGTAACGTGTCGTTATCGTAAAGTCAAAATTACAGAGCCCGAAAATCGTTTCTCAACTTCCCATGGTTTTGTACTTTTCTTGGGCTGGGCTTAATTCACTGATAAGCATTGAAGCCTACAAGTACAACACTCAAACCAAATTCTTCTAATCAAATCAGATTTCTTCATGAAAGTGTAGAATATGTTAGGCAGTGCATGTTCTCCACTAGCTGTTTTGTCCAGTTGCGCCGCCCGGGCAAAATCTGAAGAGCATGCGTCAGCGCCCGGTCTTAAATCTGCCGCCCGCACAAAATCCTTGGCCGCCCGGACAAGAAATATTGCTTTACTTCTTTTGGAAACCTTTGCAAAGTGAATTAAACACTCCTTACGTCGGGCGCGTAGCCAAGGAGGGGCCGAAGGGGGCAACCGCCCCCTCCTTGAGCGTTTTTTTTTTTCTATTCTTTTTAATGATATTTTTATGATATCGCTAGTAATTTCTCTATTTTTAGGCGGTAGACATACAATTACTATAGATGAATATAAATATTGCCATTTTCAGCGATCTGGGAGGCATTTCGGCCAAAATTTTCTTGTACAACCTAGTGTGGCGCTGCACTTAGATAGTTTGCCTATAGCCTTCGCCCCCTCCTTGGCAAATTCCTGGTTACGCGCCTGTCTTACGTTGAACTATTTCAAACACCTTTGAATAAAAATGATTTTACCATAACTTCTGCAAAACCTAGACAGTCATTTCAAGTCTCTGTGCAAGTGTCATGAGAAATATGTGATCATTATTTGTTAGACTGGGTCAGAGGTCAAGTACTATACTAGGGCAGGTCATGTTAAAGTTAGGACTGATTGTAGCAAGAAGCAATTAATGAAAAAAAAGGTGTACCAGAGTGGTGTAATGAGAAGATTGCTATCAGTACCACCTCTATCAGAATTTTGAAGTGTCTCTGACATGTACAGTCTTAATCACATAATATCTAAATGTTACTAGATATGAACAAACTTGGGAATGGCATATGCAGTCTAACAATTTATTGTTCACTAACTTAACACACTGTGGTTCTGAATTACCCCAAGGACTGTAAAAAGTCCACTAAAGCAAGCAAGATGAAAAAACTTCCTAAAAAATAGAAATTCTTGGTGATACATTCAATTCAAATTAAGCACCAAATGTACCACCATTTTGCATCCAGCCCACCTTACGTGAGCAAGGGAAAGGTGTCTCCCTCCCTTTGATCCCCCAGGACAGCGATCAGTGTCATCTTACAGATCAGAGAAAAGCGCCCGGACAAAATTTGGACCTGTGGAGAACACTAGTTAGGCTTAAAGTTATAGTTTAAAATGGCTGCATATTCCGTAAAATCCCCATGTAGATTTCGCCTCGCAAAAATCACAACCCCGCGCTGGATGTACTGCATGTAGAGCAGTCTAGCACCAAGTTATACAGTAAATACTAACCACGACGATATCAGTGGCGTAACTCCTATGCGCTCTGAGGGGGCGAACCCCCGGGCACCCGGACTAGGAGGGCACCCGGTGGGCATAGCCTATCTGAATTCGCTCTGTTGCAGCATGCACACATGTTACTTGGTCAGGGGGCACCCACCCCATTCTTGCCCCTGGGCACCCTGAACCAAAATTACGCCACAGGACGATATTAACTTCCCCAGTCTCACGCAGTGATACTTTGAAACATGAGAGGCTAGGCTGGGCCATATCTTCGTATATTAACTTGTCAGGAAAGCATAACAGCTAAGGCAAGTAACTAGATCTGGTAGGAAAACGTAGTCCATCGTACGCAAGGCCGTAGCCACATGAGGGCAAGGGGGGCACGTGCCCCCGTCCCCCCCCCCCCCAAGATTTCCCAGTAAAAGGTCTTGCACTGAAGGAGGAAAAATTATTACGAGACCAGCCTTTTTGGAATGCAAATATAGGAAGAAAATATGGAAAATCTTGCACCATTTTGCATCTAGAGCCCCTGAAATGGGCAAAAATTTCCAAACCCTCCCCTTAGACCCTTCCCCCAGGCCGGCGAAACTCCAACATCAATGTGCCACCCAAAAATGGTCAGTCTGGCTATGGGCCTGATCGTACGTACAGGAAAGTTACTGAAAGAGGTTTTGAAAATATTAGACAGGGCTTATTTAGAGTATTTTACACATGCATCGAAACTGTTTTATAAAATGAATGTCATTTGGGGATGCCTTTCAAGTTTACCGTTTGAGTTGGATAGCCTTACCCTGAGGCTGAAACACCTACACAGTGATGTGTACTAATACAGTAGTACAGTATATTGAAGTGCATTTTATAAGGACACGGGGGCATCGTATGCTCAGATTTTGGACAATATTCTCAGATTTAAGCTTCGAAATTGCTTATTATCATCAATGTTAAAAGATACTAAAAGAAACGTTGTTGACATAGCTCTATTTTGTTAGTTGTATCAGGTTTATGGGGTGAATGATTTGGAACATTTTTGGGGATCTCTGTCCTAAACTGAAGGCACATGATTGCTGTGGCTCTCTTAGAACTGCAGATCGGCAGCTTCCGAAACTGCTTGCAGCCAGGGCTTTGATTCATATCCGAAGACTACAAGTCAAGATGCCGTTTTAAGTGGTTGGGTTAGTATACTGGCTGAGGAAAATAGGCCATGTACAATAAACGAGGAAATGCTGAGGTGGAGGTGAGGTAAACGTATCCAGTTCCTGTTTGTAAATTTGTACCCTAAACAGATAAATTTCTGTTTCTGATTTTTGATTACATTCAAAATGGTTGGTATCATCGGCGGCGATCCCGCGAGGGGGACATGTCCCCAAATATTTGAGAAACCGCCCATTGACATTGATTTTTCACACAGTAAATTATTTGAAAATATGTTCATGGCAACGCCCCCCCCCCCCATTATGAAAACAAATCGCCACCGTTGGTTGGAATTCCTTCTCCAGATTCCTCAGTTCTCACCCCAACCCCTCCCCAAAAGGAAATGTAGCCTTTTTGGCTGGCAATGTAAGTAGGGATAGGATAACTTCAATGTTTTTATGCTATTTTTTAAATGCACTATTTTCACTTCCACATTGAATCCTTATCATTTAAAGAAGTATAGTAGTATGCTAATCAGTAGTGAGAATAAACTTGTTGTTATTACGTTAATGTTAGAGTTAACCCTCCTATTATCTGACGAGACTTTCCTTCCATGCACCACATTCTGTCAATGTCATTTAAAACTGTAAAGCTATCACAAGTAGATTACAGAAAAAATACCGTGCCATCTTTTACAGATAACCAATTACGATGAAGATCAAAATAAATAGGTTCCAGTGGGCTCCCATCACCAAAATACACAAAACGATAAACACAAAAAAAGATTCCCATGAAACTTGAAATTCAGAGGTCTGTGACCTACTACAACGTTAGATATGTCAGCAAGCTATGAACTAGGCTCAGCATAAATAGGCCTAGGCCTAATAACGTTAGGCTAAGGCTAGCGTATACTTGGTCAAAGTTTAGGCTCGATGACATAGCCAAACTTTTTTGTTGATCATGCCAAAGTTTGGAGCATTTCAATTTAGGATTATTGATTTCCGCACAAATTTTCTCAGTCGTATGTAGGCCCTCTATACTCGAGTATAGCGTCTTAACTCTTAGCCAAAGGTCTCATGGCGTTAATACACAGCCTACGCTTTATTTGGTTAGGTCCTTAAGACGCGAGTTTGTCTGTGTACTCAACCGTAGCGTAGGTCACTTTGTATTACGTTTCAAAGCCCAAAACGTTTTGTCAGTGGGGGGTATCATCGGAAAACAGCTAACCTTGAATTACACGTACGTTTCTTTGTAAGAGCAGAGTCCTTCCTTCCTAGGCCTATTTTATGTTAATCGCAAAATTGCTTGCAGCAATCGTGGTGGTATTAAACCGCTAGGCCGGCTAAGCACTGATCATAATTTCGGGCACTGAACGTCACCGCAACGTCAATTGCGTTGGCGTCAGGCCTAACGGGCTCTGCTTCTAACGTTATAGTGACTTCCCTTTCTTTGCAGCTGTAGCCTTCGTATTATTTCCATTCATTTGCAAATTCAGAAACGTTTCCAGGAATTTGAGTTGAAGCTTATATGAAACTGCCTTTGGTAGAGGAAACCATTTGCATAGCACAAAATGTTGATTGAAGTTTCGATTATTTATCTGGCGTCTTAGCAACCATAGGCGCCGCCATATTGCCTGAACCAGCTGAATAAGCCATCGTGATTGGTCAATACGGGGATTGAAAAATAGGAATTATTTTAATTAATTACAAAAAAATGTGCACAACACTGGCGTGGGGATAAGTATTTTTACGATGTATATAATATTTTTGAATTTTGTAGTATACTTTCAAGTAATCCCTCTTTCACTTTCACGAAACAAGAGAATAATTAAGCTTGTACTACGGCCTAGTTTCTCTTATCATCGAAACCAAAAAGAAGTATTAAAAAAGAAGTATTAAATCGCCTGATGGCTGAATCCTCCTATTGAATTCTAGCCTCATGGCATGCAAGCACTTCGCGTGCTATGCTTTGCCACTGGCAAATTAGCTGGTACTCCATTTGGGGCTAGCTACAACCTTGCTACTGTAGCCTATATCATTATCAGAAACCACAGAGACTGGCCTACATCCTGCTCTGTCTGTGTAACGTCTGTGACAGAAACATACTATCATACCCCCCCTCCCCTCCCCCCATCTGGAAAATATGTAGGCCTTGCCTATGTAACTACACGATTGTGTAATTTACAGACAAATAAGGAACACCTTAGACCAGGTTCAGCTCCAAAATGACCTACATACCCTCTTTAAATGGCAGAGTCATTGGCAAATGCATTTCAAGGTCAGGAAATGCTTTGCTATGAGGATCACTGACTCGAAGAATCCTAAACTTTTTGATTACTCACAAGGTAACGAAATCTTGGAGTCTACTGACTGCCATACCTATCTTGGAGTTGACATCTCTAACACCCTTTCCTGGAACAAGCACATTAATCGTATCACTTTGCCTGCTAATAGGTCCCAAGGTTTTATAAAAAGAAATCTGTACTCCTGTCCAAAGAGTATTAAAGCCAATGCCTATCTCACCCTTGTTCGACCATTTCTGGAGTATTCCTCTTCGGTTTGGGATCCCTACTCTGCCTCCCTAGTTAGTAAAATCGAGCAAGTTCAACATAGGGCAGCTAGGTTTGTCTGTAATGACTACTCCTCTCCTCTGGGCCTACTTGCTTTGCCAATTGCCAATCTCTCACAACCGGTCCAGCAGCCTTCTAGGCACCAACACTTGAAGTTTTTCTATTATACATGCTAATAAGGACTGCTACCAATATAGCTTTTTTCCTCGCACCGTCAGAGACTGGAACCTTGTCCCCCAGAACATTACAGATCTCAAGGACCCCAAGCAATTGAAGATCTCCGCCTTGAGGTTCCTCAGACGGGAGGACTAACTCATCCTGCACACCTCACACTGCACATTTGACTCCACCTACTGTAGAAGTGTTGTGCAGTACCTTTCCAGATTCCAGATATGTCACGCCCAGGGCTGGTCATATGACCCGGGCGATCGCCCGGGCCCGCCTTATCGCCCGGCTTGGAAGCAAAAATACTTCCCAAGGCGGGCATCAAAATGCCCGCCTTAAATTGTGTGGTGGGCAACAAATAGCCCACCTTGAGAAATAGGTCGCCCGTGTGAAAGAGCATTGCTAAAAACATCCATATATATTTACATTAGTACATTTAAAAGACCTCCAAAAATTAAGAATTTTTTCCCCGATAATATTCGGCTACTTAGCGCGTGCTGCACGCGCAATTTTTTTTCCCACGAGGTTATGGGCAAAACATGCCAATGGACCAATCAGCTCCTTGGAAATAGGCCACACCCCTAATTCCAAAATGACAGCTTTTGAACCATTTTTTTGTAATTCTGACACCAGATTATGAAAGAACAGGCCAAATAACCCCAGTCTACGTAACCCTAACCTTAGAAATAACCCCAACCATGATTTAGAAACAAATTTGAAAAAAATTTTGAAAATCAGATTTGCCCATAACCTCGTGGGAAAAAAAATTGGGCGTGCTGCACTGGCAGCCTCATGAACACGAATCGTCAAATTCGAAGTAACGTTGTTTCTTACGATCCTTGTACTGTACACAGTAAAATACATAGTAGCAGGCTACAGTAGCTTGCATACTAGACACGCCGCCCCGACCCATTGCAAGTTGCGATAATGTTCGGCGTGCTACAGCGCCCTGCATGTACAGTACATATTATACTACGCAATGCTGTTCCTTCAGTTCAATACGGCATGCCTCCTTGAGTATGCCAAAAAGAAAATAAAAAACCTCGCCCAACGTTCAAACGTGTCACTATTGTGCAAATCAACATCTTCCCGCCATGTGCAAACTACCTAGATACGACTATAATAACGCGGTAAACATTAAAGAAAAGTTTCAAAATTAACTGTGCTATTGTATCTAACGTTAGTTTGCACCAAAATGACGATCGTAAATATTGCAAAACTCCATGTGCAAGCTAATGTGAGTAGCCCGGATGTCAACACAAGGACAGCTACGTAAGAACGCACCAAGCTGTCAGTGATAATGTGTGCACCCTGTTGTAGCAAATTTAAATAGCGTGACGTCATTTGTTTATATTCTGTAATTTCGGACGTGTAAGAGAATACTTAGTAAGAGAATACTTACTTCTGACGGCTCTGATTGGTTGACATGTTTAAATTGGTATAACCTAGACAGCTTCGAGTTAAGCTTGTTTTTTGAGTCGGAAAACGCCCCAAAATTCAGTGCAGTAGATAGATAGAGGCCTTACGAAGTACTGCATTTATTAATTGGCTGTTTTTATCAGGTTCCACATATTGTTAATTTTCTATTTGAAACGACACGATTTCGTTGTGAGAATTTTAGTCTTCTTGAACATGTGGTAACTACCACTCCGAGACAGGTGAAAAATCAGGCAAGTGTCGTTACGTGCCTTTGCTGCTTTACTTTATTATATCGGTTATCGGTATCTAATGGATATGGTGATCGGGTACCCGGGTTACTACGTTTTTGTACCCTTGCAAACACAAGTTTTATATTAGGCAAACAAACTGCAATTCACCAATTCAAAATTATCCTGGTCCTTCAAAATAAGGCTCACCAGCAAAATCCTGTGGGCCTGGAGTGGCATTTTTTTTACTTTACCCCTGATCCCCAATACTTAAATTCAGACCCTGAGGCATAACTCAACAGAAGGACAAAAAAGCTTTGAGATTTAACTTGTCACTGCCATTTTCCCGACTGTAGGCTTCGGCCCAACTATGTGCCATGGAAGAAGGAATATTGGTACATGGATGTCAGTTAATGGTTCCTTGGACCCCTATTGGCATGCATCCATGGAGTGGCTCCGCCATAGTTTACCCTGGACCTGGCCTGCTTTGTGTCCACAGTGGTGCATATGGTAGAAGGGAATAGAGCGCCAACACTACCCTGAAGGGCGCCATGATGTTGCTGATGGGGGTTTTGTGGCAAGTTGAGATGCAGTCATTTTCATTTCTTCACTGATTTATATGATGTCAGAAAACATATGGCCCCACTGTTTGCTGGCAGTACGTGTGTCGCATATATGCCCTGTTGGGAACTGGGTAGAACACAGGGAGGGACACGGGGGGGGGGGGCACAGAGTGTAAACCGAAAAGAATGATAAATTTAAATGAAACTTGTATATTTACACAACTGCCCGCCTGAAATCTTAGGTGGGCAACTAATTGCCCGCCTAGAAGCACAACATCTCAAGTAAGGCGGGCAGTTGCTTGCCCTCCTGAAAAATTTTCATGACCAGCCCTGGTCACGCCAAAGATCTTCCGCATGAAGTAAAGACCTTATAGCCCACACCAATATGATGGCATGATTTTCTTGCCTTTTACATACACACTGTACTTAAAACATAGTACTGTACAACAATTTGGCGTGGCGTAAAAATTAGTGTTCGACCGATTATGCCATGATCGGTAATCACCGATTAACCGATTATTCAATTACACAATCGGGCCAATGCCAATTACCGATTATTTACAAGTATAGGAAGGTCATGTTTTCTCGCTGTCAGTCACATATTTCAAACTTTGTTCACACACTATACCATAACCTTCACACTGGAGATGACCGAGTAAGAACAGTAGTCCAGTACCCCAGGTTCCACGAATGGAATATCGTTTTTGAAGTATTTCCTCTCGAAATACTGAGAAAAGAATCAACCATAAATACATGCTTTCGTACGATGCCACAGGCTTAACATTAACCAAAGAGTCTGTTGGCTTACATACGGCTCTGCCTACAGTAGTTCTATACACTGATTATGTCGGAAGATTCCGTGTAAAGGTCTGTACTGGACTGCAGTAGTGCAATATAGTAGCCTATCCACCCCAGTTTTAAGCAAAAATATCTACCTTGGCACTTTATTAAGGGCCGCTAGACATTCCACTCAATTTACTTGATTTACTCATCTCATGGTTCATTAACGATATGGATATATATTTTTTGAACCCTTTTTAAAGCATCTTGCCCAACACTTACGTCTTTTGTAAAAGATTCTCCAAATGAAATGTAAAACTAATTCCTGATAAATTCCCATTCCAGTGTGAATTTAACACGGGCCCATTTCCCTTCGTTCGTCAGTTAGGAGCACGGAGTAGTTCATGACCAACGTGCTACGGTACGGCAATTACATGTGCGCATGTGCAGGTCATAGGTAATTAAAGACTTAACGAAAGGAATATGGGAAGTGGCATAATTTATTCAAGATAATGAGCCTCGAGGTTCCAAAGTTGCTACAGTACGTATGTGCACCAAATATGTACAGATGATGTGGTTAGCACTGAAACTAGGGCTGTGAACGTTTAGCAAAATTACTAAACGTTTAATCGCAAAATTTTGCGATCGTTTAGCGATTAATCGCAATCACCTATGATCAACATAGAGACTTTAAACGTGCCCTTGAACATGATGAATATGTATAATGCGTTAGTGACGTCCGGGGGAAATAGTTTCCATGAACCTCAAACACGGATCCTCATAGAACTAGAAGCTCAACTTTGATGCTGTATGTTTACGTGTGTGTCATTTGTATAATTATGTATTCAATTTTTCAAAAAGAGTTAAAGTGAACATCTAATTTTCTGTAATGACTGCAGATTGTTTTTTATTTCGTGTGGAAAAACGAGTTTTGCGATTAATCGCTGGTAGCTTTGTACTAAACATTTATTACACATGCGATCATTTAGCGATTAATCGCTAAACGGTCACAGCCCTAACTGAAACTTGAAAAAACGTAGCGCGAAGTCATTTCTTCCTGTAGTACAATTTGTATGCAGATTGTGGCATGGTCCGTGGCATATATACACACCATCTAGGTAATACCGTGTGCCCTTTCATGCAACTGAACTGTGCTGCACTAGGCCTAGAGGCTAGAGTTACGGCAACAATTACGATGATCGATTGCTATCATTTGGAGAGCTTAAAATGATGCAGGTTTTGTGAGTATCAGTGCTGATATTTTGGGAGGGTGTTTTGGTTAATTAGGGGCCTATAAAGATTTCTGCAGAAACTTTGAAGTGTATTTTAGCCCTGTTTCCAGTTTTCAAATAGGCCTACAGTATGAGTACCAATAGCGTGAAACACATTTATTGGCTGTATTTTTCAGAACTTATCAAATTGTACATCGAGTATCATCCATATTCAGTACAAAGCCATAGTCTTTCATACAACATTAAAATAATCTCGCAAAGTTTATTAAGATATCGGTAAACACAAGTTTATTGGTTTCACGCTATTGGTACACATACTGTAGGCCTAATCGGTGGTGGTAATCGGTTGAATGACAAAATTTTACCGATGCCTATTATTTACCGATTGTGCGATAATCGGCCCAATGCCGATTATCTAACAGATGATCGGTCGAACACTAGTAAAAATTGAGAAAAGACGTGACTGGCGTAAAAATTCGGTGCAGCAGATACGAACTTTCCAGACAGGTCATACTATAACGTTAGGCCTTTGGACTCAGTTGTCGTTACTTGTTAGGCTAGCTTAGAATGGGGCGTCAGCCACTTTTACCACTTACTGCCCCACGGCTTCCGAACGTCCGAAGCTGAGACCTCTACACGTCGACGGCAGACATGGTCATATGATTCACTACCAATCTGATCAACAGTTTTGCGTAAATCTTCGGTGCTGGAGTGTTGAACCGCTCTTTCGGAGTTTCGGGCAGTCGTATGATGCAGGAGTTGCGACCTGTACTAGGCCTTGTGTGTCAACGTAAACATATTCTCATCTCTATCAAGTAATGTGTTTAGTTTAATGTTTCCACATTTTAAATTCCGATTTCCTGCAAAGAAAGCCAAACTTACACAGATTTTAAAAGTTTCTGCTACAATGAGCCAGGGCTGAAGTCAAGTCCACCAAGCTCGAGTCCAAGTCCGAGTCCAAGTCCATGAGGTCAAGTCCGAGTCCAAGTCCAAGTCCGAGGGCTCGAGTCCAAGTCCAAGTCCGAGTCCAATGCTCTCGAGTCCAAGTCCGAGTCCAAGTCCAAAATAGTGAAAACAAGTTATGAAGTTAAAGGCAGTAGGCAGTCACCCCAAACAGAGTGAGTGTATCCTGTCACTCTAGTTCATGATTGGCCTATTTTGATCATGTGACAATATTTTTGTGAGTGAATTGTGGAATTCAAGGAGAATTTTGCCTTTCTTTACCTATTGTTTGTAATAGTTATGTTCAAAACGTCTTCAGAAGTGCTTTTAATGCAATAAGAGGAGATTTGCAAGAGTTTGCTGATTTTTTCAGAGAAAATTTTGGGGCGACTGCCTATTGCCTTTAAGTGCAGTATTTTCCGGTACTTGGCTTTGAAAGCTAGCACTTAGCTCAATATGCTACGACAAACTGACAACAAATTAGAAAAACCTCAGTGCAAACTGAATGAAATTATAGTAAGAAACTTATCAATTACATGTTCACAACTGTAGTACCATAAACACTGCAGCTTATGATATCCTTCATAGACCTAACACAGGTAACACAATACATATGTATAAATTGTTGCCCGTTTAAGAGAAGCTTGATGTAGTAGTCCCTGCTATTGGACCCAATCACGACTTTGCATTGCTAACTTGAATCCATTTAATCTAGGCCCCCCCCCCCCCCCAAAGAAAATTACAAAAACCAGTGTTCTCCGCTGATTTTCAAGAGAGCTAGGGCGGCTACGTACATGCAAAGAGCGTAGGCAATGGCGAATCATGTCATGTGCTTATGTGAGGCACTCCGCTGACTAGCTGTCTTTTTGACAGATCTTACTCAGTATACATAGGTAAAATTTTACAAATTTATGACTTCTTTTGTTTAAGAATATGTACCGATCGGCATGCATTTGAAAAAAAGGCATAGCCTATTGTCAACTTCAAGTTTTTCGGAGGCGGAGGCGGAGCTTGGTGGCCGGGGGCGGTATTTGCAGGGTTGTTCCCGTTACGCTTTGAAAGTAACTCGTTATAGTTACAGTTAATTCCGTAAAATTGTAACTCGTTACAGTTACTAGTTACAATGTTGAAAAAGTAACTAGTTACAGTTACTTTTGACTAAAAAGTAACTAGCTACATTTCAAAAGTAACTCGTTACTTCAAGGTGAATATACGGTACCTCGGTACCTGAAATGGAGGGGGGGGGGCATAATTAGATAGTAAGACGGGGGCACATGAGACGACCGACACCTCATTTGTGCCGGTTATCCTTAGGTGTTCCCCAAAGAAAGTCAATGAAGCTAGCTGATCTTCAATGGGCATTGTCGCAGAGGCTCCTAATGCTCAACATGAAGCAGCGAATCATGATACTGTGTCGGAGCTTACGCAAACTATTTGTTAGAGGAATATGGTTATAACCAAAACTTTTCCAGTTACCAAAGTACTTCTTTGAGGGTTGAAATCTTTATACTCCCATCACACAGTCGGCTAATTTAGAGAGGTTAGCGGCTATGCCGGAAAGGGGAAGAGCGTTGTTTCAGCAGTAATTAAAGTCTTCACCCCTCAAGGGCATAAATATGGTATAATAAGAGGATGAATACATTTGTTAGCAGTAAAATTTTAAAACCTCACCGCTAAGGTTGGGCTAAGTGATATTTCCCCATAAATTTCAAGTTTCACATTGTGTCGATATAAAACAGTGCATAGAAATGGTGATACTATGCAGTTTATACATGCAGATCATGTGCACATAATTCACTTTCCCTTTACAATAGGTAAAGCTTTAAGTCGGACACTTCTCTTTCCAATTAGCTTTGTTAGGATACTTTTAACGCCATTGAACATTTCAATATTCTGCTGTTTTTTTATATTAACCGTACTATTATTCCAGTGTAAGGAGTTACGGACATTGAAAAGAATATGATATAGCCTAAATTCATACGTTTGATTCATCAAATAAAGATACCATACATGTTAAATTAGATGCATAAATGGATGCACGGTGTTTACCAACGCTTTGGCACCGTATAGAATTTACTGGGCTCCAACGCAAGAGTCCGGAATTCGGTTTTAGCTTAATGCCGGTCTCAAGAGCGTTTTTCTAGATTAGGAATTTGCCCGGGATAGAAGGTTCCGGAATCGAAATTTTTACGGAATGTGATGTAACTGGACTCGGACTCGGAGTTCATTCCAGCCGAGTTCTCAAATATGAAAGTTACATTAAAAGTGTTTAAAGTTCCATTTGTGCACAATGTACAGATCTAAGGTATTGTCACATACAATCAACTAAATTACTCAGGAGGCCAGGCTATGGAAGTGAGTACAAACGATGACTTTGTTAATTAATGGTGGACATGTACGATAGAATTAAAACATCTGTATGTGTGATATGCAGGGTTGTTCCCGTTACAGTATGAAAGTAACTCGTTATAGTTACAGTTATTTCTCTAAAATTGTAACTCGTTACAGTTACTAGTTACAATGTAGAAAATGTAACTAGTTACAGTTACTTTTTCCTGACAAGTAACAACTTAAACAACAAGTTACAACTCAAAAGTAACTAGTTACGTCATGGAGCTACTACCTGGACCAAGTATTAGCTCCATGGTTACCTCAACTTGAATACATCTACGTATCAACCGGGGAGAGGGTGAGAGGGGGCGAAGATGACCCCAAGGGGGCCCACCCTCTTCTAAGATGAAGTAATAGAAAAAGCAAAATGACCGAACGACGCAGAATGCACCGCTCCCTGAGGAGTGGGATTCAGGGGACCGCTGTTGAACTCCAAGCAGGGTCCAGGGGCACTGCCCAGTGAGGCCTAAAGAGCGAAACCAGGAGGTCCTGGAATAATTTCATAAGTGTGAACATTAGAATGAAGCACTTGACTACCTTCAAATCACATTTAATGTGCACAAAACGACCACAAAAGTCACAGGTTGACTATTTTTGTGATATAATACTCGAACTAGAGGTCGAACAATTCGATGCATGCATGGGGTTGTGGGCGGGTAGGATGAATGATGATTGGGGATGCATTGGGCTTTGGTACAAGAATTTCAAATAAGTTGTAGTATTGGTGGAAGGCCAATTAGAAAGCATGTATCTACGATGTGTGCGCCTGAAGTTAGGCACGTTTCACTTCAGTTGAATAATGATGGGCCCCTGAGGAAACTTACACCGGTTTCCTGTAGTCCTTTTCATGTGATGTGTATGGAGTTCTTATATACTGGTGGTGAGTGTGCGCAGAGCGCCCCGGAAAAAGGCATTTTAAGACATTTCAGAATTCAGGAGTGGAAATGAACAATTTCTTAATGAAGATTTAAGAAAGGTTGGACCCCTTTTCTATTGAGTTGAATAAGAGTGGACCCCTGATGTCCCAGATCGGGTGATGTACAACGTCAGCATCTTTAAGCTTGGGAGGTCTAGGTCTGAGAAGGGAGTCGAGGGGGGGGGGCGTCTCCCCCACTAGTTACGACACTGTGGAGGAGCGGAGTGCTTCGTAGCAGACAATTTTATTTTTGCGTTGGCCCTCAATTCTATACTGCAAGTTACAAAAACACTCATGGTCGCGAAGCATCGCGGACGGGGCCTGCAGGTCCTCCTCCATGGAAAATTTTGAAATAAAAAATTGTTAGATGCAATTTTCTGGCATCGAGCTTTGGTTGTATTGAAAACTGCAGGAGTCGATACAGTTTCAGAATATGGATATTGTTACGATCTTATCTCAGGACAGAGCTTGGTAGATAATGAGGAAGAGGATGGGTGTGACTGCAGTGACAAAATGAAGTGATATTTCGTAACTGACTTTACCACACTGCAGAGGAAATTCAGGAGGTTTCCTTCGCAGGGGTGAAATGGAGTATTAGTCGTCTGACCTAAAATTATAAACCTGCAAATGCCGACTTTGGAAACTGTAAACACATACTAGACTACGATTTGACTACATTTGACTTTGTTATCCGAAGTGACTAAAACTCATATTAAGCCTCTTTCCTCTCCTCAAAAGTCCAGCGATCGTTTAAAATAAAGGTACACTGTGTCCGCTGTGGCTATTTGTAAGAGGAAGTAACGAGACCAAAATGTAACGCCGTTACGATTACTTTTGCACAGAATTGTAACAAGTTACTTGCTACTCCGTTTCTTGATTTCAAATGTAACTCGTTACGTGACTTCGTTACACAAAAGTAACTCGTTACAGTAACGGCGTTACTTGTAACTCGTTACTTCCCAACCCTGGTGATATGATATACATTGGCAAAAAGACTGGTCTCGGAATTGGTGCCATTGGAATCAAAACTGGCAGAAATTTGAGGATCCTGAGTAGTACCATGCTCGGAAAGATTCGGGAATCTAGAATCGCAGTTAGCTCCGACTCGGATAGGGTGAACACGGGTCCAGCCCTAACGTCTCAAGAGGCAATGATTAAACTTTCAAAGTAAGCTGGTATTTGAATGCCCATGGGCCAACCCGTTTCTCACGGTACACTGTCTCCACTGTGTCCTCTAAAGGACAATATGAGTAAACCAAGGCCCAGCTGACTTTACTTAGAATACATAAAGTCAGCTGAGCCTTAGAGGACCGTTCAGTATTTTTCAAATAATCGCACAAATCGGTCTCATGGATAATAAGCATTGATCTGTCTAATAAGTATTTTGACATACAGATCAATTTTAAACTTATTTCAATCAGGGAGTTGCTATTTGACAACTCCCTGGTTCAATAGACAATCAAGTGGCCCGGCCTGTAAGCCTGCAGCGTGTGCATCTAATATCAACTTCTGATTCTAATCGTGAATAAAATTTGATGTCGGTGAGGGCGACGTCGATAATAGCGATGAATGATAAATAGCCTATATCGAAAATAATTTTACATTTTACTACCAAAGTGTCATCAATTTGAAAATTTTCTGTTATTCTGTTATTAGCTCAAAGAAAATGCAATTTGTGGTCATTTTGACTATTTGTAACGGGAAAGTAACGGGACCCAAATGTAACGCCGTTACAGTTACTTTTACACAGAATTGTAACTAGTTACTTGCTCCGTTACTGAAATGCAAATGTAACGCGTTACAGGGTTCCGTTACACAAAATGTAACTCGTTACAGTAACGGCGTTACTTGTAACTCGTTACTTCCCAACCCTGCCGTATTTGCAGGGGCGGTATTTCCACTCAGGGCGGGCCGCCACCTAAAACCTCTCGTGGAGAATACTGAAGACATGCTACCAGATACCAGCAACCTCACCTCTCTCACCTCATTTCCACAAAAGGACAGACACTATATACACACACATAAAAGAGTCAATGTATTATCATAATGGTATGCACATGCATGCAATTTCGTCCTGATGCCGCCCCTAAAAACTGTATCACAGACCAAATTAAGTGGTTTTAAAGGTTCTGATAAGGAACTGAGAAATGTTCCTAAAGCTAACATCTTTCCATGGTACAAGTACCCATAACCTACAGTACAGTGGACCTACTACATCAAAGAAAACTATCGGCTTTATTTCAGGCACATACCATATCTTCTGGGAGAATTATGAAATTAAAAATAATAGGATGAAGAAAAAGGCTGGACTTGATGGACTCGACTTCAAGTCCAAGCCAAAGTCCGAGTCCAGAGTGCCCGAGTCCGAGTCCAAGTCCAAGTCCAGAGAGCGCGAGTCCAAGTCAAAGTCCGAGTCCAAAAAAAGCGGACTTAAGTCCGGACTTGAGGTCGAGTCCGGACTCGAGTCCTCCAGCCCTGCAATGAGCTGCACGAAACTGCCCAAAGTTGAAAAATTTGCCTCGATACCGTACTACATAATACACTATTGTTTCTGTCCGAGGCGTAGCCCAAGCTGTCCTCGACTGGGGGCTAATCGTTGTTTCGGACCGCCATTATGAGGGAGTTGTCCCCTCCCTCTTGAAAATTTTCTTAATATTTGAGGGTCCTTCAGCCTTAGATGAAATTTAGTGGAAAAAATTGGGCAAATTTTAAGAAAAATACCTGCAAAATGTTTACATTTTTTAAGGAGGGAACAAATAATGGGTTTCATACTTGAAATGAGGGGGCTGAAGTATGCTTTCGCCCCACCACATCTTTGACTGGGGACTTAAGCCCAGCCCCCAAGCCCCTCCCCAGCCCTGAATTCCTACGCCTATGGTGTCTGCATTCTATCAATAGCAACGGCGAGTCCTCACTGATTTCACATGGAGGTCAAGTTGGGGAAAGCAATTATTGTGTGTGTGGGGGGGGGGGGAGGGAGCAAATGCGTTTACATATTACTCCAGTGAACTGTGTACCTTAGTACAAGAAAGGAGTAGAGGGGCAGGGAGGGCATCTCTGGGGGAGGAGAATGTTCCAATACTCTAATTAAGTGCCTATGTATATATAGTTTCATAGGCAACATCATGGGTGTCGTTAATCCGGGGGGGATGGGAGAGATATTCCCCAACATTTGACTATAGGAGGGATGGTCCATGTAATCATCCCCCCCCCCAAAGTTCAAGTCTACAGATACGTGTATGATGGAAAGCATATTTTATTTTTCATCTTCGTAAGAAGTTTTTTCAATCTCGCTTCACTTTCTATCACAAATGTTTCTCAACCTAGCCTATCAGAATTTTAGCAAATCGTTGGCAATCTATCAAAATTTTCGTGCGCTCCGCGCGCTTCCAACCTTACTTCAGTGTCACTCATATTATCGGTATCTTCCGATAGCACCTTTCGGAGAAGCACAGCAGCAAAAAGTTGAAAGTTGTACGTATTAATAGGTAAAAGACTGGCTTATGGCAGTGGCATGTAGATTTGTTTGGCAATTGAAAGTGTCTCGATGTAGAGTCTGAATGCAGGCTTTGTAATGGAAATATTGTAACACAACTCGGGGAGTGTTGTCGGGGGCGCTTCAACTCCAACTATCTCCACAGGCAAATCAAGTAGGCGCTCTTAAACGTCAGTCAGCGGAGGTAGAATTAACGATAAAAACACACAGAGAACAGGGAAAAAAGGTACAGGAGAGAGGAGTACAGTTAGCTTAATCTATTTACAAGTACTTACAAGCAAGGTTGTACACGGTACAAACTATATAAAAGTCCGAAGACTAACGAAAAGACGCAACAACGAATATATAGACGGTACAAACACACAACCTATCGAGTCAGAGACTAGTTCTCGACTGATGAGCCACGAGGAGGATAAGCCAGAGATCAGGCCAGACCGGTGTCTGCTGACCTCTGACCTTCCGGCTCGTGGTCATCCCTGGATTGTCGCATGGACAGGGCATGGGTAACGATGGTCAACCCTACCATCTACGGAAGCCTAGAAGGACCCACAAAATGATGCCTTAACGGCATTACACCATCCCCTTCTCAGCAACTAACTTGCCCTCAAGTTACGGATACCTAAAATTCCTAAAATTACCTGAAATTCGACTGCCATTTTAAACAGAAAGCAATTCAAAATTTTCCTTGTTCAATTTAATTCAAAAGTCTAGCACATGAAAATGTAATTAGCTTACTCGAATACACGACGGCCCATAAAACACTTCAATTTTAAAAGCAAACATTTCAATCAATTTGCGTACATGCACCATTAAAATACTTCTCCGTAAATTCAACATCTCATTAAAGTATGGCAAAATAAAGCATCAATACAAAAACACTTTGTAACACTTGGATAAAATTTTTAAGCATATATACTGCCAAATAATTAATGGCTAAACAACCCTTTCTCTAAATCTCAACCTTCAACCCAGCATCGAATGCAAATGAGTTTAAAGACTGCGAGTTTCTTAAGTTAACTCCTGACACATGAAAATTCCACAGCCACGATTCTACAAGAAACCCATAAATTTCAATCCTGCAATCAAATATCTACCAATTTCCCAAAAAGGTTCCCAAAAAGATAAAACAGTGAACACAATCATAAACATCAAAGCAAACATGGTAATTACTAGTAGTAATATATGCAACACAAATTACTTACAAGTCCCTAAGCATTCTGAAACATGATGACAAAAGAAACGACTCTCCTTACCAATTACGCAATATAATACAACTTGTGGTCTTCCAAGTACACGTGTTGGTAGCCCCAGGACACAAGCGGCACGCGCAATTTGCTTTGCGAAACAAGGAAAACCACAAAACATTCCGAACAAACATTCGATCCGCTACACCAGGGAGTAACTAGCAACTCTCTGGCTAAACACATTGAAGGACATTTCTCCAAGATAGAAAACACTTTAAATAAAACACATCTGTTTGTCACAAAAACATTGTCCATTCGAAGCACATTCCAATCGAAACACGATAGTTCAGTCCATTAAAAATTCTCAACATGTGTCCACATAAAACATTTGAAATCGTTCACAAGTTTGAAAATCCGTTCACTAAATTCTAAACTCATCAGTTCACAAGGTAATGAGAAACAATCACAAGTTCAGTAGAGATCATCTCAGGTTTCCTCGTCCGGCTTCGCAGGCTCTCCCTCGTAGGGCTTCAGGCGATCGTAATGTACCACTTTCGGACTCGAGCGTTCGGTCAACCGGATACGATAATTTACATCCGACAGTCTATGAGTAATCTTGTAAGGACCTCCCCAATGACGTTGTAACTTAGGCGACAAGCCTTTCTTTCTATTAGGTGTATAAAGCCAAACTAAGTCGCCAACATTGAAACGGGTTAGGCTGCTACCCTGGTCATAGTTTCTTTTCTGACGTTCTGAAGAAACTCTCGTCGCTTCCCATGCAAATTCATGAACCCTTTGTAATTTTTCTTTTAAGATTTGGACGTACTCTACACTTTCTTTCTCCTCCTTGGTTGGGGATGGCACTATTAAATCTATGGGCAGGTTCAACTCCCTCCCTAACATCATAGCGCTGGGGGACTCCCCAGTTGTTTCGTGAACCGATGACCTGTAAGCCATAGTCACGTGGGGCAGCCACTCATCCCAGTCCCGCTGATCCTCAGACACAACTGCTGAAAGCATGGCTTCCAGGGTTCTATTGAATCGTTCCACCATACCGTCAGACTGAGGGTGGAAGGCGGTGGTTCTAGTTTTGTCAATACCCAGTAACGTGCTCAATTCCTTGAACAATTTTGATTCAAAGTTTCGGCCCTGATCAGTGTGTAACTGTAAGGGAACACCAAATCTCGTAACAAACTGTTCAACAAAGACCTTAGCTACCGTTTCTGCCTCTTGGTCCGGTATTGCAAAAGCTTCGGTCCACTTAGTAAAATAATCTGCAACACAGAGGATATACTTATTTCCTCTGGCAGTTACCGGTAAGGGACCCATAATATCCATTGCCACCCTCTCCATTGGCACACCCACCACATATCTTTGCATAGGGGCTTTACGTTTCTTAGGAGGATTCTTTCGAGAATTACATACGTCACATTGACGGCACCAACTTTCTACATCCTTGTGGTATCCACACCAATAAAATCTCTCCTGAATACGCATGAGCGTTTTCTTAACACCAAGGTGACCTGCCGTGGCATTTATCCAATGTAACTGTAACATTACATCATTTCGCAGAGTTTTCGGAACAACCAATTTCCATGAAATGTCTTTACCACAATCAGATTCCCAGCGCCTATAAAGCACGCCCTCTTTAACACTTAGGACTTCCCAGAGCCCCCAGTATGTCTTTACAATCTGATTTTTTTCCGAAATTTGGGACCACACAGGTCTAGTTTCTGACACAGCCTTCCAGTCAAGAATTTGACGGATACTGTCGTCTTCCCTCTGCGCTTTCTTAATTTCTTCCACGGACCACAAATCAACCAAGTTTTCTACGGATTCTGACTGGTGCCCACTTTCCACTGTGCCCTGCACAGTTTCCGCTGCAACCTGGCGCCTCGCCTGGCTACGAGTAAGAACCCCCGGGGTTCTGTCGGAAGTGGCACTTTTATTCTCCGTACGCTCACTTGTACTTCCCTTCTTGTTCACTTGAAAGCAATTCAAGTCACCCTGATCTAACTCATGTTCATTCTTTTTTACTTCAACAATTTCTTTCTCTTCGACTCTGTCACAATGTCGGCAATTATCACAAGGCCGTCTCGACAGTGCATCAGCATTGCCATGTTTAGTCCCTGCACGGTGTTGAATTTTGAACGCATACGTTCCTAATAGTTCAAGCCATCTGGCAACTTGCCCCTCAGGATGTTTAAAATTTAACAGCCAGCGCAACGCGCTGTGATCAGTTCTCACAAGAAATTCAACACCGTACAGGTAATGATGAAAATGCTTTATCGCCGATACAACTGCGTACAACTCTTTTCTCGTTACGCAGTACCTCCGTTCTGCCTTAGAAAATGACTTACTGAAATATGCAATTACCCGTTCTTCCCCATTCTGAATCTGTGATAATACTGCCCCCATACTCTCATTACTGGCATCTGTGTCTAAAATGTATTTGTCATTCTGGGTAGGGTAGGCCAGCACGGGTGAGGAACAGCGCATTTTTCAAAGTTTGGAATGCCCTCTCACATTCATCAGACCATGAAAATCTTTGCCCCTTCTCAGTCAAATGATGTAACGGTCTAGCAATTTGGGCGAAATTCTTCACAAATTTTCTGTAATACGAACATAGGCCGATAAAGCCACGTACATCCCGGACTGAATTCGGTCTTGGCCAGTCCTTCACATCAGCCACCTTGGAGAGGTCAGTGGCCACGCCCTCACTTGACACAATGTGGCCTAGAAAGTGAACTTTGTGCTTGAGCAAATCACATTTCTTTGGGGACAATTTTAGACCGGCCCCTTTCAATCTCTGAAACACCTCACCTAACCGGGCCATGTGTTCTTCAAATGACCTCCCAAAAATGATAATGTCATCTAAGTATACAGGCAAGTTTGCCACTGTAGTCCTGACAAAACTTTTGCCATAAGCCTTTCGAAAGTGCTCGGGGCGTTGCACAACCGAAGGGAAAGGACCTTGAACTGGTAAAGTCCCCCATGGGTGACAAAAGCAGTCTTCTCTTTGTCAGCCTCATCCATCTCCACCTGCCAGTAGCCACTGGCCAGGTCCAGGGTGGAAAACCAAACAGAGCCACCCAAAGTATCGAGGGAGTCATCTATTCTTGGGATGGGGTATGAATCCTTTAATGTTACATCATTTAACCGACGATAGTCAATACAAAATCGGGTGGACCCATCCTTCTTTTTCACTAAAACCACGGGAGAGGCCCATGGACTAGACGAAGGTTCAATGATACCCCTGGCTAACATGTCAGATACCTCCTTAGATGCCTCCTCCCTTTTATTCAGAGGCAACCTTCTCGCATTCTGCTTTATAGGTCTCACCTCTTTCACTGTAATTTTGTGCTTAACAATTCCAGTTCTACCCAAATCCTCTTTGCTCGCTGCAAAAATACTCTGGTACTTTCTCAATAAATCTACAACTTGGGTTCTTTGCCCTTCATCAAGTGAGCTCACACTAGACTGGAAGAGGGGGTCTATGTGTTCTGGAAGTCCACTGTCTTCCTTTCTCTCAGCAGCAGAGCTTTTGCTTTCTCTAAGCCCCTCACTTACTACCTCCTCCACAGGCTCACATTGCCCTGCTGTGGTACCTTTATACACAGTGATTGGGGTTGACTCTAGATTAATCATCCTCACAGGCACAACGCCACTCTGGGGATTAACGACAGACTTTGCCACCATTACTGAATGCTTTTTCATAAACTTCTCGCAAGGTTCTACAAGAGCCTGTGTTTCCCCATTCATTTGATAACCTAGCCTGCCAGGCACAATGATTTCCTGCCCGGGAGATATACTCACAGTTTCGGTCACAGTAACCCTGCATACTACTTTCGTAGGGGTGTTTCTGCGTATGCATGGGACTATCTCATTACCAATCTTCAGCGACTCCGACCCCATATTTAACTGGCATTCATGCTTTACAAGAAAATCGCAACCCAAAATGCCATCAACCCCAATATCTGCTACCCAGACGGGATGGCTAGTCACAAAATTCCCCACCTTCATCGAGAAGGTACTACAACCTGCCAATGGCCTACTCTGACCATCAGCCATGAACGGTTAGTTCTAAAACCCCCACAACCCCCACGACCCACGACCCACAACCCACAACCCACGACCCTGAAGGTCGACATCCTCTTGGTCGTGGGTCGTGGGGGTTTTAGAAATGCTATATATGGTCATTACTAAAAACCCCACAACCCACAACCTCCATAATTTATCTGACTTCACATTAGGGAAGAAGTCGTGGGTCGTGGGGGTTTTAGAAATGCTATATATGGTCATTACTAAAAACCCCACAACCCACAACCTTGAAGATTTATCTGACTTCACATTAGGGAAGAAGTCGTGGGTTGTGGGGGTTTTAGAAATGCTATATATGGTTATTACTAAAAACCCCACAACCCACAACCTCGATAACTTATCTGACTTCACATTAGGGAAGAAGTCGTGGGTTGTGGGGTTTTTAGAAATGCTATATATGGTCATTACTAAAATCCCCACAACCTCAATAACTTATCTGACTTCACATTAGGGAAGAAGTCGTGGGTCGTGGG